>JAWQFJ010000099.1:140298-177798 GCA_034096865.1 Theodoxus fluviatilis
ATGAAGGTGCAGGAGAGACATTTGTCAAGAGGATGTACTCACGCAATCATGCGGGGGAAATAGACCTTAAGATTTCAATGAAGGTGCAGGAAAGAAATTTGTCAAGAGGATGTACTCACGCAATCATGCGGGGGAAATAGACCTTAAGATTTCAATGAAGGTGCAGGAGAGAAATTTGTACTCACGCAATCATGAGAAAGCATAACACCTTTCGGGTTTCCCGTGGTTCCAGACTGAAATGGAATATACACATAGGATAAAAGGTTGTCTCAAATTCTTAAACATTGAAAACACTGAAGTAGTCTTTTTTATTGTGATTCGTTGCATATCCAAGTGCACAACCCAGTTGCAAAGCAAATAATGTTTTGTAAGTTCAGAGAGATTTCCTTCATGAGGTTGACGAGACAATCGCAGATGTGTGAACATTTGCAACATGACCCTAGACACACAAAAACATGAATGAAGTAGAGATGGAAATGCATCATTCACAGCTATTAACCAGACTGGCTGTCAAATATTATTCAAGTGAAATGGGTTTTTAATGTTATTACAACTGCAATTACATTCATTAAACAGCTAAAAAAACATCAAAATGATTCACCCAAACAGACACTACCTACATTCTGGGGAAGTAATATTTTTCTTCTATTGGAAGCAGAAGAAATTGCGTGTGAAGAACAGGAAATGACTTCATTGTTATGCAAGAAAACTACCTTTCTGTCATCCACAAGCACCAAAGAGAAGCACAGTGAGGACAGAGGAAGCACACGATATCTGCTGGCATGGAGGAGCTGACAGAGTATGAGACAGAAAGCTGCACACGCAGTGCACAAATCTGTAGACACAGACTGGCAGAAGTGTATCGGGGACTACAGACAGACTTTTCAGTATCCTGCATGGTCCCTGTTGCAGGGATACTCACTATCATATGCAAAACTACTTGCTATGGACACAAAATGTTCTGAACTCCTCACTGTTCATAAACATGCAGGGCCATGAGTAAAATACTACTTATATACATAATATATATGTATATAAGTAAGTGTACATGACTACTCTATGTACAGGAAGGAGTGTGCAGGACTACTCACTGTGTAGATGAGAGTGCAGCACTTGTTGGGAGCCTGCGTCTTGAAGCGAGCCTCCAGCTCCTCATCTGTCACATCGTTTCCAAGCTTCATGAAGTCTGCCCACTGCATCACCCAGAATGCATCATGTACATCACACATCAGCTGTCACCAATTAGCCAACTGTGAGTGCAGTTTCAACAAGGAGAAGTAAGATCAATCTGTTGAAGTTTATCAATAAACCTTTCATTAAATTGAGCCATGTGTGCAGCAAATGAAATAAACTGTCAAAGAAGCATCAATTTCTTACTGCTGCATGCATCAATTAGCCACCTGTGCTTGACTAACTCACACAAGTCCACTTTTCTTAAATCCACTTTATTCTATCCCTTGCTTTCACTCTTTTCAGTGCCTGTGAAGGGGTGAACTCACTTCTAAGTTCATTGATTATATGTTCTGTGTGAGGCTGTGTCTACCTGGAGATCTTCACATGATCATTAAATTCTGAACCAATGACTTTTAGATGGAAAATGCCAGGAATAGGTCACCACATTACTAATGGTTCAGAGCAGATTGGGAATGGCAACAAGGGACAGAATGGCTGTGTGGGACATTGTACTCTACAAGTTAACTAAGTAATTCACTCCATGTTGAGCACTCCACCACTCACCACAGAAATCGTCCATCTTAAAGAAACAACCTAGTTAAACAATGTTGACTGCCCACTGGACAAAAGCCGTGCCTATCTGGCACTGCACTCCACCACTCACCACAGAAATCGTCCACTCTTAAAGAAACAACCTAGTTAAACAATGTTGACTGCCCACTGGACAAAAGCCGTGCCTATCTGGCACTGCACTCCACCACTCACCACAGAAATCGTCCACTCTTAATGAAACAACCTAGTTAAACAATGTTGACTGCCCACTGGACAAAAGCCATGCCTATCGGGCACTGCACCCCACCACTCACGGAGTAGATGTAGTCTGCTCTCTCCACTGTGTCGCCGGTGTACTGGATGATGGCCTTCAGCATGGGCAGCTGTTCTTTGACCTCAGTGATCTTCTGCAGCTGCTGGTGGTTCTCCACCACGATGATGGCGGCCTGGCTGTGGCTGGCCACATACTGGCATGCCTCCGGCGTGTTGGTGGAGTAGATCCCCATGGCCAGACCCCTGCAGCAAGAGAGACAGGATGATAAAGAAACAGCTGTGTATCATCAGAATGTAACATTAACATTCAGCTGGGGCTCCAATTAACATGATGGGAGCTGCACGATGCCCCCCCATCAGATGGAATCCCTGGCAGCTGGGCTTGCAAAGGTTTGCTTCAGTAGCTCAACCAGGAGCAGCCCCAAGTAGCCAAAGGCGTTAGAACGCCCCATTATGCTAAACCATGTCCTTCCCACACTGCCCCTTGCCAACCAGTCAAGGTATGGTCTCTCTAGTTTTCTTTCTTGAACTCTATGTTCTGCAAACGTAATCAAGTGTGGAACAGCAGCAGCTCTAGGGAGAGAACCATAAGATGAAGTAGCTGGGGCTCAGCCACACTAGGTCAGTATGGAAATGGTAGCAAGTGGTGAAAAAATGTGGTTCGGGTGATTGCACATCATTGTTTATTTACTCATACTGGGGTGATTGGCAATGCCGGTGCAGCACTATGCCCAGGATGCAACTCTGAGGTCTGGACTGCAAGCTGAAAATCAGATGCAAGGCAAGTGCCTTGATGATGGAAACCAAAGCCCCTTAAATGCGGATGAACAGTGCAGAGATAAAGGAAGAGAGATGGATGGACAGATGGGTGGCCTCAAGAATGGACAGGAGTGGCCTCAAGGTTGGACTTCCTCTGTGGGTTTGGGGTAGGAATTGACCCACCATGTCTCCCTACGCGATTATTTGTAAGAGGCAGTAACTAGGGAGATCGTTACTTGATTTACTCTGGTGATTTTTGTGCTTAATGGCCTTACATAGCTTACAAAGGCTGATAGGCCGTATAACACCAATCATCCATCCATTCATCAAGGTTGGACAGAGAGGTGGTCTCAAGGATGGACAGAGGGGTGGCCTCAAAGATGGTCAGAGGGGTGGCCTGAAGGATAGACGGAGGGGTGGCCTCAAAGATGGACAGAGGAGTGGCCTCAAGGATGGACAGAGGGGTGGCCTCAAAGGATGGACAGAGGGGTGGCCTCAAGGATGGACAGAGAGGTGGCCTCAAGGATGGACAGAGAGGTGGCCTCAAGGATGGACAGAGGGGTGGCCTCAAGGATGGACAGAGGGGTGGCCTCAAAAATAAATACCGATACCTGCAGGAGCCAACATTGATGAGATGCAATGTGGAGTGCAGAGAACAAGGAAGAATAGTATAACAATGATCCAGTCATGCATCCAGAAATTGGATTAGTAGACTCATGGATCAATGGATAGATAACTGGATTGATAGGTGAACAGATGGTCTAATGGATGGATAGAACTATTGATGCATGAATGGATGGATGCAAGGATAAATACATCCATCACTGAATGAATGGTTTGTTTCATGCATCAGGAATGATCAATAGGTAATGGAACAAAGCAAGGCAAACTGAAGGCATCGATGAAAACTAGATGAACTGAGGAGTTTATCAATGTCACGCTACTTTCATTCAAAACTTCAAACTGTTGTACTGGAGTTTGTGGCTTTCTGAAACTGGACAAATGTTCATAGTGGCCTGGGTGTAGGGAGAGCCACTTACCCTGCAAAGATGGCGCCAAGGTTGGAGAGAAACCATTCCGGGGAATTAAAGCCAAGAACTCCTACAGCCTGTAGGGGCATCAGTCCAAGCTGCAAAAAGAACATGCAATGGTAAGTATGCACCAGTAAACAAGGGAGAGGTAAACAATCACGTGGCCACTGACAAACCCAAAGCCACACAGCCATTAATGACCGCATGTGGCACATTAACCATAGCCATGAACAGAAAAACAAATTCATGGTCACAAATGCCTCAATCTGGAAACAGACATACAGCCATGACAGATATACAGCCATGACAGACATACAGCCATGACAGACATACAGCCATGACAGACATACAGCCATGACATACAGCCATGACAGACATACAGCCATGACAGACATACAGCCATGACAGACATACAGCCATGACAGACATACAGCCATGACAGACATACAGCCATGACAGATATACAGCCATGACAGATATACAGCCATGACAGACATACAGCCATGACATACAGCCATGACAGACATACAGCCATGACAGACATACAGCCATGACAGACATACAGCCATGACAGACATACAGCCATGACAGACATACAGCCATGACAGATATACAGCCATGACAGATATACAGCCATGACAGATATACAGCCATGACAGACATACAGCCATGACAGACATACAGCCATGACAGACATACAGCCATGACAGACATACAGCCATGACAGACATACAGCCATGACAGACATACAGCCATGACAGACATACAGCCATGACAGACATACAGCCATGACAGATATACAGCCATGACAGACATACAGCCATGACAGACATACAGCCATGACAGACATACAGCCATGACAGACATACAGCCATGACAGATATACAGCCATGACAGATATACAGCCATGACAGACATACAGCCATGACAGACATACAGCCATGACAGATATACAGCCATGACAGATATACAGCCATGACAGATATACAGCCATGACAGATATACAGCCATGACAGACATACAGCCATGACAGATATACAGCCATGACAGATATACAGCCATGACAGACATACAGCCATGACAGACATACAGCCATGACAGACATACAGCCATGACAGACATACAGCCATGACAGACATACAGCCATGACAGACATACAGCCATGACAGACATACAGCCATGACAGACATACAGCCATGACAGACATACAGCCATGACAGACATACAGCCATGACAGATATACAGCCATGACAGATATACAGCCATGACAGACATACAGCCATGACAGATATACAGCCATGACAGATATACAGCCATGACAGATATACAGCCATGACAGATATACAGCCATGACAGATATACAGCCATGACAGATATACAGCCATGACAGATATACAGCCATGACAGATATACAGCCATGACAGATATACAGCCATGACAGATATACAGCCATGACAGACATACAGCCATGACAGACATACAGCCATGACAGATATACAGTCACAAAAGCATGACCATAAACAAGACACACAGCCAAGAGCAGAGAGCTAAATATACACTCTGACAAACATACATGGCCATATATCCACAGCACAGCAATATACACTGCTTCAGATGCTACGAACAGCCAAATGTACTGCTCTGCACTTACAGTCACAAACTGACACAGAAGCATAAACATTAGAATGCTTACAAACCACATACGCCATCTTTATCTTTGAAAAAATAGACATGTATGCGTCACAAAAACAATCAATTTCAAAGTACAACTCTATTTGTTTTCTACTGATATTCATGCACCAAGAGACAGTTTATGGAGGATAACTTATAAGTGGCAAACTCGTGTATTTTGAAAGGCATGAAAATGCAAGCAGAGACTGAAATAGATGACATACAAGTACTACGCTGGGATGCCTGTTGATCGTGCCATCTGTTCATGTTTCCCTGAAGCACCGAGGAGTAGGAGTGGTAGCTCCTCTAAAGCTACCCAGGGCCCGTATTCACAACGGCGATTTATCGGCGATTTATTTTAACTCCGATTTATCTCTAAACTCAGACGATTCCAACTGCCTGTTCCGCTCTCCCTTGGCTGGAAACCAGTATATATAGCAAAGCACAACCTAGGATCCTCTGACGAACGTACCTTATCTAACCGATCAAGATAACCCAGGCTTAGGGGATAAATCGAGTGTTAAAAAGATAAATCGCCATTGTGAATACGGGCCCAGGGCCATTCCTTACAGCACAGAGAGCTCCCTGCATTCCGCCCTCTCTCTCTCTCATCACAAAATCTCTGCCCATGTAAATGGGAGGCAAAGATGGAATTTACAGGACTAGGCAACCAAATATATGCATTATGAGGATCACCTTCCACAGCATTTTGCAACAGTATCACTTTTCTAATAATGCATTTGTCAGGATCATTTTCTCCACCACTGAGGAAAGGGGTACCTGAACATCTGCACCTGTTGATGAACATTACGACTACTATCAATAAACAATGAACATAATTATGTAACTGACTCAGGCTTCTGGGCCCTTCACATTCAAGGATCCAAACAGCAACTCATTTATTCTCTAGTCATTCTTTCAAACAACACTTCCTAACTACAAGCTCACTGCATTCACAACCAATCTCCTTTCATTTCACGAACATTGCTCTGTCTCAAACATGCTTTCCAGGAATTATTCACTCCAAACTTATGCATGCTGAAACCAATCATTCCCTTAAAGGTACTCAACATTCATCCATACAGGCTAAAAATACATGGCTAGTACTTGTTAATTCTTCTACAAGCCGACTTGTACACACAGTAACAGTAGCCAGATGTCTCAGGAAGCTCTAGAGGAAACCTACAGGAGAGCTGCCTACCTTGATGAAGCCCTTGGCTGCCTGGCACACGTCTCTGTAGTATTCCTCATAGGTCCATGTTTGTTTCACCCCATTCCGCTCCAGCGCTGGAATGCACAATTGTACACCATTCATATAAACAAATAATCACAGTAAAGTAATTTTAAATATATTTTATTATTCTATTGCAGTAGTATTTTGTAGCTGTTGTCACTGTTAATATTTAATTACCAATCATAGTCAGTATACATTAAATCTTTTTTACTGCTGCACATTTTTCATAGCAAGTACACATTAGAGTTAAAATTTCTTAATCTAACATTTGAAACAACCTCTAAAAAGCATCCGCTTAATAAATCACTACTGCTGTGGAAGTTTAGAAACTGATGGAAACAGAATATCTGTTTTGTAAGATCCTTCATACAGTCTTTATTAAACAATGTGTGTGTGTGTGTGTGTGTGTGTGTGTGTGTGTGTGTGTGTGTGTGCGTGCATGTGTGTGTGTGTGCATGTGTGTGTGTGTGTGTGTGTGTGTGTGTGTGTGTGTGTGTGTGTGTGTGTGTGTGTGTGTGTGTGCATGTCTATTTTTGTGTAAAGGAAGAAGACAAAACAAGTCAACTAATTTGTCCCCATATTTTTGTGGCGTCATCACAACTTCCTCCGGGGCAGCTTAACATCACTGCTAAAATGTATCTCATATCTAATCAAATTTGCAAGTTTCATCTTGCACTTGAATGAGTGCTCCTTCTGATGTTATCTTGTATGCAATTAAAAGTTTTGTACACATTTACAAGCATATATAGAGACTGAAATTTGCATCACTATCAAAAGGTGTAATGTCCCCTACTGCTGCACTGCATCTTAGTGGTCCTTCCCATGCACACTGCCTCCTTCTGCCTGGCACAGCCGAGGGCTAGTTCTACTGCCTGGCACAGCCCGAGGGCTAGCTCTACAGCCTGGCACAGCCGAGGGCTAGCTCTACTGCCTGGCACAGCCGAGGGCTAGCTCCACTGCCTGGCACAGCCGAGGGCTAGCTCCACTGCCTGGCACAGCCGAGGGCTGCCTCCTTCTGCCTGGCACAGCCGAGGGCTAGTTCTACTGCCTGGCACAGCCCGAGGGCTAGCTCTACAGCCTGGCACAGCCGAGGGCTAGCTCTACTGCCTGGCACAGCCGAGGGCTAGCTCCACTGCCTGGCACAGCCGAGGGCTAGCTCTACAGCCTGGCACAGCCGAGGGCTAGCTCTACTGCCTGGCACAGCCGAGGGCTAGCTCTACTGCCTGGCACAGCCGAGGGCTAGCTCTACAGCCTGGCACAGCCGAGGGCTGCCTCCTCCTGCCTGGCACAGCCGAGGGCTAGCTCTACTGCCTGGCACAGCCAAGGGCTGCCTCCTCCTGCCTGGCACAGCCAAGGGCTAGCTCTACAGCCTGGCACAGCCGAGGGCTGCCTCCTCCTGCCTGGCACAGCCGAGGGCTAGCTCCACTGCCTGGCACAGCCAAGGGCTAGCTCCACTGCCTGGCACAGCCGAGGGCTAGCTCCACTGCCTGGCACAGCTGAGGGCTAGCTCCACTGCCTGGCACAGCCGAGGGCTAGCTCTACAGCCTGGCACAGCCGAGGGCTAGCTCTACTGCCTGGCACAGCCCAGGGCTGCCTCCTCCTGCCTGGCACAGCCCAGGGCTAGCTCTACTGCCTGGCACAGCCGAGGGCTAGCTCTACAGCCTGGCACAGCCCAGGGCTGCCTCCTCCTGCCTGGCACAGCCGAGGGCTAGCTCCACTGCCTGGCACAGCCGAGGGCTAGCTCTACAGCCTGGCACAGCCGAGGGCTAGCTTTACCTCCTGGCACAGCCGAGGGCTGCTGCCTCCTGCCTGGCACAGCCGAGGGCCAGCTCTACAGCCTGGCACAGCTGAGGGCTAGCTCTACAGCCTGGCACAGCCGAGGGCTAGCTCTACTGCCTGGCACAGCCGAGGGCTAGCTCTACTGCCTGGCACAGCCGAGGGCTAGTTCTACAGCCTGGCACAGCCGAGGGCTAGCTCTACAGCCTGGCACAGCCGAGGGCTAGCTCTACTGCCTGGCACAGCCGAGGGCTAGCTCTACAGCCTGGCACAGCCGAGGGCTAGCTCTACAGCCTGGCACAGTCGAGGGCTAGCTCTACAGCCTGGCACAGCCGAGGGCTAGCTCTACAGCCTGGCACAGCCGAGGGCTAGCTCTACAGCCTGGCACAGCCGAGGGCTAGCTCTACAGCCTGGCACAGCCGAGGGCTAGCTCTACAGCCTGGCACAGCCGAGGGCTGCCTCCTTCTGCCTGGCACAGCCGAGGGCTAGTTCTACTGCCTGGCACAGCCCGAGGGCTAGCTCTACAGCCTGGCACAGCCGAGGGCTAGCTCTACTGCCTGGCACAGCCGAGGGCTAGCTCCACTGCCTGGCACAGCCGAGGGCTAGCTCTACAGCCTGGCACAGCCGAGGGCTAGCTCTACTGCCTGGCACAGCCGAGGGCTAGCTCTACTGCCTGGCACAGCCGAGGGCTAGCTCTACAGCCTGGCACAGCCGAGGGCTGCCTCCTCCTGCCTGGCACAGCCGAGGGCTAGCTCTACTGCCTGGCACAGCCGAGGGCTAGCTCTACAGCCTGGCACAGCCCGAGGGCTAGCTCTACTGCCTGGCACAGCCCGAGGGCTAGCTCTACTGCCTGGCACAGCCGAGGGCTGCCTCCTCCTGCCTGGCACAGCTGAGGGCTAGCTCTACAGCCTGGCACAGCCGAGGGCTAGCTCTACAGCCTGGCACAGCCGAGGGCTAGCTCTACAGCCTGGCACAGCCGAGGGCTGCCTCCTGCCTGGCACAGCCGAGGGTTAGCTCTACAGCCTGGCACAGCCGAGGGCTAGCTCTACAGCCTGGCACAGCCGAGGGCCAGCTCTACTGCCTGGCACAGCCGAGGGCTAGCTCTACTGCCTGGCACAGCCGAGGGCTAGCTCTACAGCCTGGCACAGCCCAGGGCTGCCTCCTGCCTGGCACAGCCGAGGGCTAGCTCTACAGCCTGGCACAGCCGAGGGCTAGCTCTACAGCCTGGCACAGCCAAGGGCCAGCTCTACTGCCTGGCACAGCCGAGGGCTAGCTCTACAGCCTGGCACAGCCGAGGGCTAGCTCTACTGCCTGGCACAGCCGAGGGCTAGCTCTACAGCTCACTTGCTCCAATATGCACATTTTCTGTTTCACCTAGTTACAATTATGCATAAGAGGTAGAAAGACATAGGAGATATGCATGCATTTCTTTCTGAAAAGGATATTTTAAAACTCTGCTTTCTTACATTGTTTGGAATGAGAAATCCATATTTCAGCTACATTGTAGACAAATAATTCTTTATATTCTTAAAAAGAATTGTAGGATGAGGAGAGAAAAGAGGGAACTGGGAGAAGAAGCAGAAGGGCCTTCCCTGACAGCCAGCTTGGAGTGGTAATGGCAACACAGGGCAGAGATGGGTGGCATGGGCCTTGGTGTGTCAAAAGAAGCAAAAACTGTGATAAAGGGCACAGATCCACATTTCTAAAGCCTCATTTTCATTTCAAACAGCCATGCATTGCTGTCATGCCTACCCATAGCCAGGTTTTGGGGAACCCTCTTCACTGTGTTATAGAGCAGTGTGACCGCCGTGACGGGCTGCTCAGGCTGGTCTGTCATCCGCAGTTTGACCGCTTCATCACGCGTGCAGGTGGAGAAGGAAGTGGCCTCAAGCACTCTGTCGATGCCTGGAAAAGCATGGATGAAACTTGAGAACCACAGGACAGGGCAACATGCAAAGAAATGCTTTGAACTCATGCCAACTACAGCGATGACAATATATCGATGAATGATCATGACTATGATATTGACTGAATTCTTATTGATGAAGATGATACTTTTTGTCACTGTTATTATCATCAATACTAATATTTTATTAAGAAAAAAAGTTTAAAAGTTGTGACAACATTAACCAGACCAACTTTCTTTTTCTGCTGACCCTTAACTTCTTAATTGTGTCTTTTAAAGAAGTACATTTTAAAAACCCTTCTTGCTCCAGAAGTCCCTTATGGCCCCCTGAAATGGCCCTGCACATGTGAGACGGACTTGGGAAGGGAAAGGGGGTTGAGGGCGTGTATTTTAATAGATTCTCAGCTACCCTTGTATGTTTTTCTTATGATCATTATCCGAGTACTTTCTGTGTAAGGGAAATATGTCTGTGAAATCTTGCACCCCGTCAACTGCACTTGAGCCTCAACGTTGACATGGAGGAACTTACTGAGGTCAAGCCTCTGGTGACTCTTCCTCTGGGCAGGTAAACAGTGGATGACATGCAACTCAGATGCCATGATTTCTATCCTGTTATCTATGCCTACTAACCATTCACAGCAATCCTTTTGCCAAATGCCCATAGTGGGAGGACAGAGGTATCAAGAAAAGAATGCTTTTAATACCAGATAAGGCTATTCACCAATTTATCAGGAAGAGAGGGGGGAAAAAAGGTCATGAAATGCTACAGGGGGGCTATGTGAGAGGATATATACCGAAAGATAAATGAAATGCTTATGTAATGAGATACCTTTGTTGTAGAGTTGAAAATCTGCTCTTTGCTTGATAGAATTCAGATACTAGACAATATTCCCTTTGCTCTGTTGTCATTTTGTACTCATTAACATAAAGATTTGTCGCTCCACATCAAATCTGGAGCTAAAACTTTTTAATCCGAGAAACAAAACAACAGTGTTGTGTCTAATCCTTCGTAGCCATCATGTTGTCAGAAAGTGGCTTACATAAGGGGAAAAGACCTGTCAAGAATGCATTTCAGCAATGAGGAACATCATCAGTAGACAACTGATGGGTCAACCGTTTAGTTCTTTTGCTCCATTACTTTCAGTACTTAATCGGGTCACTTTTCATAGACTGTGTACAGTGAGGCTTTGACAAAGTTGTTCTCTCAGAGATGAAGGTCTAGACAGCTTTGTGAAATGAACAAAACTATACTAACCTTCACTTGCAAGTACCATTCCGTTGGCAGATGAATTTTTATCCATTGCATGGACTTGAGTCTTACCACTTGCTCTGAAAGAACAATTAAGGAATTACCAAATCATTCCAGTTAAAGCATTAAAACGAGAAAAAAATCATGACTTCTTAGCATGAGGTAAATGTTGATGATCTCTAATATATAAAAGATGGTATTCTCAAAATAATGTCTGGCAAGCTATGGAACTGCCTACATTGGGCAGAGACAAGCTAGCATGTACATACACAGGAAGATTAACTGAATATGCTGTGTATGTGTGTATACATGTGTGTGTTTGCATGTTTGTGTGTGTGTTTGTGTATAACGAACCCATATTTACAAAAAGTAAGCATAAATATTTAACTAGAAATACCCATTGATCCATTTACTACACTACTGTACAGATGAGCAATAACTATACGGGTAATCAAATTCGATCTTTATCATCTGGGCTTGACACAAGTAAATTCTCCAATTCGGAATGCCTTGTGTATTGTTCTGCCCTATGCATATCTAACAAGATTTGTGTAATTTCTCTCATACTGCCCTGTGTGCAATGATTTGCATATGACATATCCTCTCTCAGATGATGGACCTAAAAATGAGATTTCTTTGTACAGTTGTCATGGACTTCAACGCTGATTTACTGCAGACGCAAACATGAAACATCTGATATGCAATGTGTGTAGGTAGTTCCATTCAGTCCCCTGTGTAATGTGCTGGGGGCCAGGCAAAATGAAGTTCTTTCCATCATTCATAGCCCAGATCATGGAGCCTGGCCAACAACAAGGAGGATCCAACAGCAAGGGCAAATGGTAGGCCTATAGGCCTATGTTGACCCATCCCAGCCACCTCTGCCAAACCAACCACATGTAAGGAGTGTCCTAAAAAACTACTCAAGTAGAACACAAAAATCAGTCAGCAATATGGCCCAGCCTTTTGTTATTGAGTGTGTAGTCTGTGACCCCAGGTGACCCACACGCCTTTGTCTGCCTTGTGTAGTCCCACTGGTGGGACCAATAGGGAGGCTCTTTACTTCAGTTACAGTCACATGGACAAAGCAGAGGTAAAGAAGAGAACTAAGGTGAATGGGGAGAGAGAGAGAGAGAGAGAGAGAGAGAGAGAGAGAGAGAGAGAGAGAGAGAGAGAGGAGGGAGGGAGGGAGGGAGGGAGGGAGGGAGGGAGGGAGGGGGGGGGGGGAGAGTGGGGGAGGGGGAGAGTGGGGGAGGGTGGGGGAGGGGGAAAGTGGGGGAGGGGGGGAGAGGGAGAGTGGGAGAGAGTGGGGGAGGGAGAGAGTGGGGGAGGGAGAGAGAGAGAGAGGGTGGGGTAGGGTAGGAAGTGGGGTACGTGGGGGGAGGGGAGAGAATTAGGCGCAAGTTTAAGGACCTTTCTGAACATAGCCATTCATTCTTCACGCACGCACGTACAAGTACACATTGACACACAAGTACACACAATCAGTCGTCAAGAATTGAGCAAAGATACGGTCGAATGGGCAGGATCGGTAAGTATGTAGACAAACCTGTCCTCGGGTCGGATTTTGGACTTGCCACTCCCCATAGTGAGCACAAGAACTGAGTAGAAAGACTTCTCTCTGGATGTTGACAGGAGTACAAATATGTAGAGTCCAGCCTTGTTCCTTTGGTAGAGGTGTTGCACACGTGTGTATAATAGTAATCCCACAGAGAATCGACACACACTGCAACCAAACTCCGCAAACCAATGCGATTTTCTGCTAAACCGATTCCTGCGTGGTTACCTCCGTTCGCAGACGAATTATATGGACGCGTAAATCTCCTGTCGATCGCTCGGATCAATCCACGTAAGGCGCACTGACTTCACTCATAAATAATCGATAGAGTGTTTACTGCCACTAGCAATTGAACACAACCTACTTGTCTAGCAACTGTCTCTCTCGCTTTGCAGGTCACGACCAGGCCACGGAAGAATGCAAGAGAATTTGATGGAATGGGCCATGGCGACGTGTACTCGACTAATGCCGTCCAGATGACCGTTCGTGTACAAAGGGAAAATATTAGAATGCGCAGGTAAGAAAGGCCAAGTCATAATCCTCGTACTCGTAGCTGCACGTGCTGACGCTCTAAGCGAGGAAGAGCGCCACTGCAAGGTGGCGTTCCACACAGCACGGAGGGTTGCACAAAAGGGCTATTTCATTCAAGTGTGTGGTCAATGATCCTTTATTCACACTTGGCTGAGAAGGTTAATGGCTTTCTTGATTGGTCGTGACAAAACTGTCGAGAAAACTGATGAAGATTTCTGACGACACATACAAACTGTAACACCTGGTTACACCTCACTTACAAAAAACGTAATCCATATGTTTAGAAGTTGTTCGAGCAAGTTGGGGTTTTATTCGGTCCAGGAGGTCCCAGTATATAAAAAACAAAACTCATCGCCTTCAAGCGGCCAGCGAGATAGCAGAGGAGAGAGAGAAAAAAGGGTACCGATTAACCACGTACTTCTAAATATCCAAACGATCTGTTCAAGCGTCGTTTTTGACAAAACCACGGCTCAAAGTGAAAGAGACGAAGATCTAGAGAGCCGTCGGGTCAAGGTTCCAGTCCACCGCAACATGAATTGTGTACAGTCCACCGTACACAAGTAGCAAGGCCTCCAACAAAGGGAGCAGACAGGCAGAGGACCAAGATAGTGCTCTACATTCCAAGTTACCATGAGGCTTACTGTAACTTTCGTTTCCCACCAAAGGGTTGCCAAGGGCGACTCAAAACTTCAAGACACCCCGTGCTGGCATTCCGTGACTGGTGGCATTGTGAGACACCCCGTGCTGGCATTCCGTGACTGGTGGCATTGTGAGACACCCCGTGCTGGCATTCCGTGACTGGTGGCATTGTGAGACACCTCTTGGAGCCAGCCACGTCAAAGCGCTGACAATGAATTCGTTTGACCCACACGTCCCTCTACAAATCAAATGACTCTACCATGTCACAAAGGGCTCATGCCATATTCACCCGCCCCGTACTTTGAGGTCGTGTGTCTCGTGGAGTATTTCAACTGCATGAGTTTGCTCTCAAAAGAAATCTGGAAACTGCGCACTAAAACTGCTCTGTTGAAGCTCTATTTAGGCAGAGTGCTGAGAGTGCATGAATTGACATGTAAATATATTATACGCCCTCTTATACCTTTCTGAATTTATTATCCTCCCCTGTAGAATTATATTTCAATCCAGCTGACACCCAGACAAGACCATAATGTAACAGACAACACAAAGAGGAAAAAACAGAGAGGAGAAGTAGAGAAAAAGACAGATGAAAGACTATCCAAAGAAGGTGAGAAAGGGGCGAGAAATGCCCAGCTAGTAGTTGGGCTGTTCCGTAAAGTTGGCATCTAATGTGTGACAAGGACATAAAAAATTAATGTTAGTCAATTATCGCTTTCTTGTATAAGAAAAAAAGGGTGGATCATTGTTTGAAGCAAGTAGAAAGCTAACTATTCTCTTCATTTGCTTGTTGCAGAGTGTTTTATAAATGCAATTTCACAGTCAACCAACATAACACAAAAACAAAACACCAACACAACAGCTTACAGAACACAGCTGCCTCACACAGAAAAAGAAACAAAAGGAAGGCTGGTTTCTTATATTTAAAAGGGTTTTAGAAAATGAATGTCCAATGTAATGCAGAAACAAAATCAATGTCCAATGTAGCATGGAAAAAATAAGGAGCAACCCAAAAGTTCAGTTACTGAGTTCTTTATAATGCCTTAAAACAATTGTTACAACCATTACTTACCTAAAAAGGGGGAATTCGGACAAATACATTTAGAACTTGAAGAACTTGGCATACAGTTTGAACGAACATGCATCATGTCAGTTCTAATTTCACTAAACAAGGAATCTTGGCAACTTGAAAACCAGCAGATGAACAGTTTACAGGACACAAGTGCCTCAAATAAAAAATTAAAAAGGTCAAGCCATTTTATAACATTGTACAAGGTTTAATAAACTGAATGCCCAATGTAACATGAAAACAAAATAGAAATTTAAGAGAAAGACCCTTGCTTCAAGGAAAGTTCTCAGAGTATTAACAAAATGAACATAACCTTAACATAATAAAGTCCTCATCAGGCAATTATTCTCCAAAACTAAAAACAATACCTCGGCCAGGGGCAAGTGAAGGGGTCCTGAACATGTTTGATGATGTCTCAATGGACACCCAGCCCTAATCAGCCCAGGTATGTCCACGATTCACCTGTTGCAAGAAGTGGACATGCACTTCCTTGTCATCTATTTCCATCACTTTGCCATAGCAGACAACTGCCTCTTAGCTCCAGCAGCAGCCACTTTGATGAAATCTTCCACTGACACAGGGATAACAGGGGCAGTTATGCCAGGGGCAGCAGGTGATACAGGTTGTGTAAGAGGTCAGGCTGTATGATGGCAACATAAGATTGCACAGCAGGAACATTTTGCAAGGCAGGCTGGGGTGGAGAGACATCTTGCAAGGCAGGCTGGGGTGGAGAGACATCTTGCAAGGCAGGCTGGGGTGGAGAGATATCTTGCAAGGCAGGCTGGGGTGGAGAGACACCTTGCAAGGCAAGCTTTGGTGGAGAGATATCTTGCAAGGCAGGCTGGGGTGGAGAGATATCTTGTAAATGTAAGGCAGGCTGGGGTGGTGAGCCTTCTTGCAAGGCAGACTGGGGTGGAGAGACATCTTGCAAGGCAGGCTGGGGTGGAAAGACATCTTGCAAGGCAGGCTGGGGTGGAGAGACATCTTGCAAGGCAGACTGGGGTGGAGAGACATCTTGCAAGGCAGGCTGGGGTGGAGAGACATCTTGCAAGGCAGACTGGGGTGGAGAGACATCTTGCAAGGCAGGCTGGGGTGGAGAGATATCTTGCAAGGCAGGCTGGGGTGGAGAGACATCTTGCAAGGCAGACTGGGATGGAGAGACATCTTGCAAGGCAGACTGGGATGGAGAGACATCTTGCAAGGCAGACTGGGGTGGAGAGACATCTTGCAAAGGCAGGCTGGGGTGGAGAAACATCTTGCAAGGCAGGCTGGGGTGGAGAGACATCTTGCAAGGCAGACTGGGGTGGAGAGACATCTTGCAAGGCAGGCTGGGGTGGAGAGATATCTTGCAAGGCAGGCTGGGTGGAGAGACATCTTGCAAGGCAGGCTGGGGTGGAGAGACATCTTGCAAGGCAGGCTGGGGTGGAGAGACATCTTGCAAAGGAAGGCTGGGGTGGAGAGACATCTTGCAAGGCAGGCTGGGGTGGAGAGACATTTTGCAAGGCAGGCTGGGGTGGAAAGTCTTGCAAGGCTGGCTGGGGCCGTGCTGGCTTCAACCTGTGCATCTTCCACTGGCCTACAATTAGAATGTTCTGGTACTACTCTGTGCTAGTTCTGTGGGGTTGGCAAAAGCAGGACAGCTCCCTTGTATACAGAACATTTCAGAGTGGAGATTTCTAGTTCCTTTCAGTGTGGCAACTGCCATGCACCTGGCTCTGTTGATCTCTTCTTTTTCTTCACAAAAACGAAGGTACACAGGCTGTGCAGGCAGCATTGATTCCTAGGCTGTTTCTGCAGACTGGACTTCCTGCAGAATGTGTTGAGGTCTTCAGCTCATGCAATGATGGCCACCCCTGCCCTTGATGCTACACTCTCACCGTCAGAGGGGCCATTACAGAGACGAGATCCGAAAAAGTACATCTCCATCCTGCAGCCGAAGTCATGGAGAGCATGAGCTGTATCAGAAACGGGTCCCCTAGACCTGTATTGAGCAGAACAGCCATCTGTCCATTTCACAATGCTGCTGAGCTGCAAGCTTCGGATGTGGCGAAGATGCAGAGTAGCAAGTTTTGTGAGGTGGTGCACTGCATGATAGTCAAGCACTCGGTCATCAGTAATGAACATCAGGGATGGATGGATAGTGCTTTACGGCCTTTCAATCTTTGTAGGCTATGTAAGGCCATTGAGCACGAAACCAGTTGAGAGTAAGCGCAAAGGAAGTTACGGTGTCCCTAGTTATTCGTCTCTTACGAATCGCGTAAGGAGACGCAGTGGGTCAATTCTTACCCCGAACCCACGGGGGAAGATGAACGAACACCAGGGATGGGAAGGATAGACAAGTGTAGTAGTAGCAAAGATTATATAGTCTTTGGTAGTAGGTACTTGCACTAACGCGACTACGAGGCTGCCGTAACTCGGTTGATTTTACGCTCACTTTTGTTAGAGCCATTTTTAGGGTCACCTTATATTGTTGAGTGCCTTTCTGTGTTTAATATTGATAACATTTGGCACCACTGCAAAGCTCTTTAAATTTTCCTACTTTGAATGTTTGTTTTTGCAAACCCTAAATTTATGCTTGATGAATTGCAGCAGTGTAAATGTAATGTAACTGTTGTACCTATTTGTTAAGGCATCATAATTTTGTTTCGAGACAGGGTATACGGTTTTTTGACAAAGGGTGCACATGAAAAATTGTGTCATAGACATTATCTGCAAAATTTGTGGTTGCACTCGAATGCGAGACAAAGTTACAGACTGCGAAAATTTTGCCCTGCTTTCCCGTTTAGCTTGGAGCTAAGACGCTGCTTGGAGCTAAGACGCTGCTTGGAGCTAAGACGCTGCTTGGAGCTAAGACGCTGCTTGGAGCTAAGACGCTGCTTGGAGCTAAGACGCTGCTTGGAGATCTATATGGCGTCAACTTCCGGTAGTCGGTGCTTCTGTTTTACAAGCAAATCTTCTCTATTCAAGTAGGTTTGATAACGATTATTTCAAAAAGGATTGCGCAGACATTTTTCATTTGTATTTTTAGTTGACTGGTGATAATTTCTTTGTGATTAAACGAGTTTACACAACATTCAACTCTTGAATCGACTAGGCCTTCACCATCGTGTTCATTGCACTTCGCCTCAGAGACTTGAGTTCGAGTCTTCGTCAAGTTAAAATTATTATAAGTTGTGCTTTTTATGTTTTATTCAATTAAAAATAACATCTGCTGCAATATTATGCATATTGCTGAGAATATATTTTGTTTTTATGACTCAGGCCTAATTTGCATAAATTAGGTCTATACATTTAGAGCACTTGTAACGGTTTTAGCATAAATATTTCAATTCATCTTGACCAGCATAGAATTCATAACTTTTCCTGAAATTTTCAAGTCAGTTGCATGTGTTTTAACAAAGTTACAGAGAAATTACTGCAATTCGGTCACATATTTTTGACAGAATGCCTGTATAAACGATCCCCCCTTTTTCCAACACCTTTTCGCATAACTTTGGAACTAGTTAAGATAGAAAGATACTTTTAGTACCACCGTGTTTGTCTCAAGTATTTTAATTACACTGGATTTGAAATGGTAGCACAAGTGCCTAGTAGAAGGTGACAGTCGGGCGAAAAACGCTGTAAAACGCCAAAAGCTTACCTTTGTAGTTTGTAAAGTGCGGACTTCATATGATGTCCGACACCCAGAGTAACAAATTAGCGGGAACCGGAAATGATACCGAGCTAGAGTTTGTTTGGCGTAAAATCTCGAGAGATTCTCGAGGGCTAGGCTTTGCCTACGCTTCTCGCTCATTACCCATAGGTGCATCTTGATCCCTCGCCCTCACCGAGCCGTTGAGGCGAGACACTTGCCTAGCAAACGCGCCCATTGTCCTGTCAATCATATTGAATGGAAAGAAAGCTGCGTATGCGGCTATTATTTGACGCTACACCTGCGAGAAATGAGCACAACGTAGTAATGGAAATTTAATCGTTTTCACGATCCAAGATGTTTCCTCGACATTTCCACAAATTTGTGACAAAACACCCGCTCGTCTGCTGTTTGCCCATGTGCATGTCGCCTCCGCCCCCGTCTATAAGTCCAGTTTGTGGTATATATATATACATCGACAAAAACAAAGGGTCAAAGAATCACTAAACTTGACGGGTGATTGAAGCTGATGTCCACTTCTGACCCCGTGCTCATTGCAGACAAACAAAATGCCACAGATTGAAAACAAAACCCAAGCATTGTTTATGAGGAGAAGACAGTGGTTTCATACAGCAACTTTTGGCCCACTAGGAAGTCTCAAAACTCTTTACACCCCGGTCATTAGGCAGCATGCTCAATCCTACACTGGCTCCTGACAACAGAGAAACTGATAGCTGGGACTCACGCTCAATCCTACACTGGCTCCTGACAACAGAGAAACTGACAACTGGGACTCACGCTCAATCCTACACTGGCTCCTGACAACAGAAACTGACAGCTGGGACTCACGCTCAATCCTACACTGGCTCCTGACAACAGAGAAACTGACAGCTGGGACTCCCGCTCAATCCTACACTGGCTCCTGACAACAGAAACTGACAACTGGGACTCACGCTCAATCCTTCACTGGCTCCTGACAACAGAAACTGACAGCTGGGACTCACGCTCAATCCTACACTGGCTCCTGACAACAGAAACTGACAGCTGGGACTCACGCTCAATCCTACACTGGCTCCTGACAACAGAGAAACTGATAGCTGGGACTCACGCTCAATCCTACACTGGCTCCTGACAACAGAGAAACTGACAACTGGGACTCACGCTCAACCCTACACTGGCTCCTGACAACAGAGAAACTGATAGCTGGGACTCACGCTCAATCCTACACTGGCTCCTGACAACAGAGAAACTGACAGCTGGGACTCACGCTCAATCCTTCACTGGCTCCTGACAACAGAAACTGACAGCTGGGACTCACGCTCAATCCTACACTGGCTCCTGACAACAGAAACTGACAGCTGGGACTCACGCTCAATCCTACACTGGCTCCTGACAACAGAAACTGACAGCTGGGACTCACGCTCAATTCTACACTGGCTCCTGACAACAGAAACTGACAGCTGGGACTCACGCTCAATCCTACACTGGCTCCTGACAACAGAGAAACTGACAGCTGGGACTCACGCTCAATCCTACACTGGCTCCTGACAACAGAAAAACTGACAACTGGGACTCACGCTCAATCCTACACTGGCTCCTGACAACAGAAACTGACAGCTGGGACTCACGCTCAATCCTTCACTGGCTCCTGACAACAGAAAAACTGACAGCTGGGACTCACGCTCAATTCTACACTGGCTCCTGACAACAGAAACTGACAGCTGGGACTCACGCTCAATCCTACACTGGCTCCTGACAACAGAAAAACTGACAACTGGGACTCACGCTCAATTCTACACTGGCTCCTGACAACAGAAAAACTGACAGCTGGGACTCACGCTCAATCCTACACTGGCTCCTGACAACAGAGAAACTGACAGCTGGGACTCACGCTCAATCCTACACTGGCTCCTGGCAACAGAGAAACTGACAACTGGGACTCACGCTCAATTCTACACTGGCTCCTGACAACAGAGAAACTGACAGCTGGGACTCGTGCTCAATCCTACACTGGCTCCTGACAACAGAAAAACTGACAGCTGGGACTCACGCTCAATCCTACACTGGCTCCTGGCAACAGAGAAACTGACAACTGGGACTCACGCTCAATCCTACACTGGCTCCTGACAACAGAGAAACTGACAGCTGGGACTCACGCTCAATCCTACACTGGCTCCTGACAACAGAGAAACTGACAGCTGGGACTCACGCTCAATCCTACACTGGCTCCTGACAACAGAGAAACTGACAGCTGGGACTCACGCTCAATCCTTCACTGGCTCCTGACAACAGAAAAACTGACAGCTGGGACTCACGCTCAATCCTACACTGGCTCCTGACAACAGAGAAACTGACAGCTGGGACTCACGCTCAACCCTACACTGGCTCCTGACAACAGAGAAACTGACAGCTGGGACTCACGCTCAATCCTACACTGGCTCCTGACAACAGAGAAACTGACAGCTGGGACTCACGCTCAATCCTACACTGGCTCCTGACAACAGAGAAACTGACAGCTGGGACTCACGCTCAATCCTACACTGGCTCCTGACAACAGAGAAACTGACAGCTGGGACTCACGCTCAATCCTACACTGGCTCCTGACAACAGAGAAACTGATAGCTGGGACTCACGCTCAATCCTACACTGGCTCCTGACAACAGAAAAACTGACAGCTGGGACTCACGCTCAATCCTACACTGGCTCCTGACAACAGAGAAACTGATAGCTGGGACTCACGCTCAATTCTACACTGGCTCCTGACAACAGAAACTGACAACTGGGACTCACGCTCAATCCTACACTGGCTCCTGACAACAGAAACTGACAGCTGGGACTCACGCTCAATCCTACACTGGCTCCTGACAACAGAAACTGACAGCTGGGACTCACGCTCAATCCTACACTGGCTCCTGACAACAGAAACTGACAGCTGGGACTCACGCTCAATCCTACACTGGCTCCTGACAACAGAAACTGACAACTGGGACTCACGCTCAATCCTACACTGGCTCCTGACAACAGAAACTGACAGCTGGGACTCACGCTCAATCCTACACTGGCTCCTGACAACAGAGAAACTGACAGCTGGGACTCACGCTCAATTCTACACTGGCTCCTGACAACAGAGAAACTGACAACTGGGACTCACGCTCAATCCTACACTGGCTCCTGACAACAGAGAAACTGATAGCTGGGACTCACGTTCAATCCTACACTGGCTCTTGGCAACAGAGAAACTGACAGCTGGGACTCGTGCTCAATCCTACACTGGCTCCTGACAACAGAAAAACTGACAGCTGGGACTCACGCTCAATCCTACACTGGCTCCTGACAACAGAGAAACTGACAGCTGGGACTCACGCTCAATCCTACACTGGCTCCTGACAACAGAGAAACTGACAGCTGGGACTCACGCTCAATCCTACACTGGCTCCTGGCAACAGAGAAACTGACAGCTGGGACTCACGCTCAATCCTACACTGGCTCCTGACAACAGAAAAACTGACAACTGGGACTCACGCTCAATCCTACACTGGCTCCTGACAACAGAAACTGACAGCTGGGACTCACGCTCAATCCTACACTGGCTCCTGACAACAGAGAAACTGACAGCTGGGACTCACGCTCAATCCTACACTGGCTCCTGACAACAGAAACTGACAGCTGGGACTCACGTTGTCGGACACGCGTACCATCTCCATCCTCATGGGAATAGTCCCACCTGATTGGAGGTGACTGCCGCGTCACGTGTCTTTCGCAAGAGTTTTTCTTCATTGTGCTCACATGTACCAAGCCTTACTCTGGTGTGTGGGGATGCACGGCAAGTGAAAAACCTCACCCATGCAACTCGAAGATTCGTGCAGTTTCGAACACCATACTCTACGGCAGTGGGCGAGGCAGTCAAAACGTCCCTACCAATGGACGGGAGTCCCGACACCAACAGTCATGGGCCTTAGGGCAAGAGTCACCTGAAGTGTTCAGGGATAGTGCGTAAGGGCACAGAACAGCAGGCTAGGCAAAAACGGGATCATTACTAACGCCTGCACAAACAAGAAAGAAGACCACTTTGGCTAGTATAAATGATGGATGGATGGATGGATGGTATTTTACGACCTATCAGCCTTTGGAGGCTCTGTAAGGCCATTAAGCACGAAATCCACTAGAATAGTTTTAGGATAAGAGCAAATCTAATCACGATGTCCCTATGTAATCTCCTCTTACGAATCACGTAGGGAGACGCAATGGGTCAATTCTGACCCCCCAACTCACAGGGGGTGGTCATAAATGAATCGTTGATGACTTCCTTATAGGTGCCATCTTAGAATGCTGCTACGAAGTCAGAGAAATAAATCCTATTTCTGTTTCGAGGAGGAGCATTTTGCGCCCTTATTGAGATGAATTACTTCCTCCACAGGCACACAGGTCAGACTACGCAGGGACAGTTCCGTTTGCAAGGACTCCCTGAAAGCCGATGCAGACACAGCCAGACACAGAAATAAACAGGTGATCTAGGACCCGTGCTTTCTATCACGTAAACCAAAGAGCCAGCTTTACAGTTGTGCATTCCAGCAAAAACAGGAGAAAAGGGATTGAGTGTATCATCTGAAATTAAATCGCTTTAAAAATTTTGATTTCAACTAGATATTTTACAAGAATAACTTTTCCCACCTTTGCGCGAAAGTTGCAATTTAAAACTCAGTTTCAGACAAGGTAAATTAAATTGCTGAACTTGGTGTATTTTTCTGGTATGAATACATGTAGATAAAAAGAACGAGTCCAAAAGGTCCCGCAAAAAAAAGAGTCCACAAAGGCACACTTTTCTTGACTTGAGCCTAGGGTAGTGTGGTGTGAATANNNCTGTATCTCTGACGTGAAACGGTGGATGACCCGGAACAAGCTCCAACTCAATGACTCAAAAACTGAAGCACTCCTGGTGGGCGGCGGAGGCAAATCGGATCAGGCCCTCAAACTAACCATTGGTCACAGTGACATCGTCTTCTCTTAGTCTGTTAGAAATTTAGGCGTCATGATTGACGATGATCTGTCAATGAGTTCTCATGTCAACAAAGTCTGTCAGTTAGCATATTATGAGCTAAGGAAAATTAGTACCGTTCGTCATTATCTTTCTCAGCAGGCCACCAAAACGCTCATCACATCACTTGTTCTGTCTCGCCTCGACTATGGAAACTCTCTTCTCGCTGACATCCCCGACACTCTGCTTAACAAACTCCTGAAAGTTCAGAATTGTGCTGCTAGGCTAGTTTTTCGATGTCCCAAGCGTACCCATGTCTCATCACTCCTACATACACTTCACTGGCTCCCCATCTCTCAGAGGATAGATTATAAACTTGCTACTTTGGGCTTAAAGCCATCGACAACACCGCACCACACGCTCTTACAGAAATTATTGCAGTCTACACGCCCTCCAGATCTCTACGCTCAGCTGCTGACTCTAGAATGCTTAAGGTCCCCCGCCGTAATAAGAAAACTCAAGGACAGCGTGCCTTCTTCTATATTGAACCTGTAACCTGGAATAGTCTCCCTCTCTCAGTCCGTCATTCTGACACTCTGCCCCAGTTCAAAAGTGCTCTAAAGACCCACCTCTTCCGATTCGCCTTTCCCGCTGAGCTGCTTCGCCTTACTTGAACTGGCCTGCAAGTGCTGTGTATATTGTATAGTTTGTTCTATTTGTTCTATTGGATTTTAGTTTTTGTTTTTTGTTTATGTGTGTAGTGTGTGAGTTTTTGTAGGAATGTGGTGTTGAGTGGTTGTATGAGTGTTGATTCTTTGGATTGTAAACGCCAGGAGCATGCCTGTCAAGGAAAGGTATGTGCGTATGAATAAACTATTATTATTACCCTCAAACTACCCATTCATTTCCTTCCCTAACATTTCGTCCTATTGTTATCCTTCATTACTTAAAACCATCACCAGAACTATCGAATAATAACAAGCATAATAATCCTTATTTCGTCCTTTTTTCGGAGATAGTTTTTCCTGGGAAATCTTTACCCTGATCGCCGTTGTGCAGCGCCCGGTAACCGGTTTAAATCCTTGACAGCAGAGGCAATGTGGGTGAAGCACCCTGCAGCCTGCCCAAGGACGCAATTCTAGGATCTGCAGGCTCAAACGCCGCCACCGCCAGCTGCAAGCGACAGCGGGCGGGCGCTCTAAGCACTGGACTACAGCCCCCCAGAGAACCATATTACTGCTGTCCCCCGGACTACCATCACTACGCATTGCTCTCGCTAGTACAGGGTCCGACACAAGCCATTGCCCGAGGCCACCCAACGTTCCTTTGGAGCAAGTTTGTAGAAAGTCGACCTGAAATGAAAATTGTGCAGGCAGCCTCCGAACTGTCTGTTTAGTTTACCTGACCCGCATATTGAAGTTGTGTACAAGTTTGAAAGCTGAACACATTATCTAAGTAAGATGTGATTATTGTAGCGGGTAAATATTTTGGGGCTGGTGGATTTTGCTTTCGGGCAAGCGAACTTTCTCTCTTCTTGCCCAAATGGGCAAGCGGTTTTGAGAGGCTGTGTGGGAGCCTGCTAAAAGTGGCTATACTGCTACAAGCTCCACTGTCACAAAGACTTGAATCAACAGCACAAGCACTTCTGCCACTAACACTAATATCAGTTTAACTGCAACCAGTGCTACAATCATCATCACCACCACCTCCATTATTCCCAGACTATCACTTCACTACCACAAACATCGCCATTAACAGCATCGGTCTTCCTGCAGCTGTCATCATCGTAAGCATGTAGGACTCCTGTTACCTGTACATCACTACTTACCCATTCACCACATCACTACTTACCTATTCACCACATCACTACTTACCCATTCACCACATCACTACTTACCCATTCACCACATCACTACTTACCCATTCACCACATCACTACTTACCCATTCACCACATCACTACTTACCCATTCACCACATCACTACTTACCCATTCACCACATCACTACTTACCCATTCACCACATCACTACTTACCCATTCACCACATCACTACTTACCCATTCACCACATCACTACTTACCCATTCACCACATCACTACTTACCCATTCACCACATCACTACTTACCCATTCACCACATCACTACTTACCCATTCACCACATCACTACTTACCCATTCACCACATCACTACTTACCCATTCACCACATCACTACTTACCCATTCACCACATCACTACTTACCCATTCACCACATCACTACTTACCCATTCACCACATCACTACTTACCCATTCACCACATCACTACTTACCCATTCACCACATCACTACTTACCCATTCACCACATCACTACTTACCCATTCACCACATCACTACTTACCCATTCACCACATCACTACTTACCCATTCACCACATCACTACTTACCCATTCACCACATCACTACTTACCCATTCACCACATCACTACTTACCCATTCACCACATCACTACTTACCCATTCACCACATCACTACTTACCCATTCACCACATCACTACTTACCCATTCACCACATCACTACTTACCCATTCACCACATCACTACTTACCCATTCACCACATCACTACTTACCCATTCACCACATCACTACTTACCCATTCACCACATCACTACTTACCCATTCACCACATCACTACTTACCCATTCACCACATCACTACTTACCCATTCACCACATCACTACTTACCCATTCACCACATCACTACTTACCCATTCACCACATCACTACTTACCCATTCACCACATCACTACTTACCCATTCACCACATCACTACTTACCCATTCACCACATCACTACTTACCCATTCACCACATCACTACTTACCCATTCACCACATCACTACTTACCCATTCACCACATCACTACTTACCTATTCACCACATCACTACTTACCTATTCACCACATCACTACTTACCTATTCACCACATCACTACAACCGCTACTATCCTAAGTTGCTGCAGACGACAAGCGACAGAGACAGAAGACAGCACAATCATGACAAAGGGTTCGCGGATTGTGCATTCGTACCAATCGATTCACCGATTTCTCCCGACAAGCCAGTCGTCAACACCAGGCGCTGTAACCCTATCTGAATTGCCTCACACAGCTGTCTTGGAGGGGGGGGGGGGGGGGGGGGAGAGCGAGACAGAGACAGAGACAGAGACAGACAGAGACAGAGACAGAGAGAGACAGAGACAGAGACAGAGACAGAGAGACAGAGACACAGATAGACAGAGACAGAGACAGAGACAGACAGACAGAGACACACAAACAGAGACACAGACACAGACACACAGACAAACACACAGACAGACACACACACAGACACACACACAGACACACAGACAGACACACAGACAGACAGACAGACACACAGACAGACACACAGACAGACAGACACACAGACAGACAGACAGACACACACACACACACACAGACAGACAGACAGACAATCAGTCAGACAGAGAGAGAGAGAGAGACAAGAGAGAGAGACAGAGAGAGAGAGAGAGAGAGAGAGAGAGAGAGAGAGAGACAGACAGACAGACAGACAGACAGACACAGACATAGAGAGGCATTGAGACAGGCAGGCAGGCAGGCAGGCAGGCAAGCAGGCAGGCAGGCAGGCAGGCAGGCAGACAAAAGCAAGCAGAGGCATAGACACAGAGACACATACTAAGAGACTTGGAGAAAAATTCATGGACAGAGGGTTCATATATCCCCCTGAACAACAGCTGGGAATCTCACACATGTAACAGGTCCATGTGGAAGCAAATGTCCTGCAGGGGTACAAAGACCTTTGAAGCCAGAAGGGTGGCCGCAATCCTTTGGAAGAGAGCGAAGGAGGCTGGGGAGCCCTTCTGCTGCAAGACATGTGGTAGATAGTGTGCCTCCAAAATCGGCTTCTAAGCAGACATGAAGATGCACACAAGATGACTTGTCTGCCTTATGAACCGTTGGTTGCGAGGGGAGAAGAAGAATATCCTTCTATCCTCATTTCCTCCCCCACCCCCACATGACCCACATCCCCCCAATAATCTCTCTCTCTCTCTCTCTCTCTCTCTCTCTCTCTCTCTCTCTCTCTCTCTCTCTCTCTCTCTCTCTCTCTCTCTCACACACACACACACACACACACACACAAGCACACACACAAACACACACACACACAGACACACACAAACATAGACGCGCGCACACACACACACACAAGCACGCACACACACACAAGCACGCACACACACACGCACCACAACGGCCAGAGCAGACACTGCCAAGCCAGAAAACCACACCCTCTCAAGGCTCTGTCTCTACAATCCCTGTGTCTGCGTACGGCGTCAAGCAGGCAGATTGTTCCCTGCATGCTAAGGAAGCTATAACAAGCATTAGCACAACACAGGTGACATGGCAAAATCACTTCACCTGTCTTCTTACCTTCAAAAGGCGTACGAATTCAACAGCCTACGCTTCAGCGCAGCGAGGCAAATGGTCAGGTTTCCAAGCATTCACCACACACGCTGCATGCACGAGCAGCAGCGGGCTAGTGAGATCAGACCGAGACCGAGGGAATCGTACCACAGGTGGGAGTCGAACTACCCGGCCTGCACTTTGCCCCTCTGGCTACGCTCCAGAGCTGCTGGCCTATGCGCATCAAGCGACGCTTCTCTGCCCCCACTCCCACCCCTTAAGCTCTCTTTGTCTACCCTGTCCCCAACCCCCTACCCCTGTCCCCATCCCCCTACCCCTGCCCCCAACTCCCTACCCCTGCCCCCAACCCCCTACCCCTGCCCCCATCCCCCTACCCCTGTCCCATCCCCCTACCCCTGTCCCCATCCCCCTACCCCTGTCCCCATCCCCCTACCCCTGCCCCCAACCCCCTACCCCTGTCCCCAACCCCCTACCCCTGTCCCCATCCCCCTACCCCTGTCCCCAACCCCCTACCCCTGTCCCCAAACCCCTACCCCTGTCCCCATCCCCCTACCCCTGTCCCCATCCCCCTACCCCTGTCCCCAACCCCCTACCCCTGTCCCCAACCCCCTACCCCTGTCCCCAACCCCCTACCCCTGTCCCCAACCCCTACCCCTGTCCCCAACCCCCTACCCCTGTCCCCAACCCCCTACCCCTGTCCCCAACCCCCTACCCCTGTCCCCAACCCCCTACCCCTGCCACCGCCCCACACGAGCGAACTATCCGCCTTCAAACCCTGTATGGTCACAGGCCAGTGCTCCTTCCAGATACTGATCACGATGCATCACTGCTGCACGCCCGTGTTTACAGCTAAGTATTACGCATGTTCATAAATGCACAAAAATGACAGCACACTCATATACGACACGTACAGACACGTACGCGTGCGCTCAAAATACACACAGAAGAGATATAGGCGAATATCTACACACAAAAAACACATGGGCGTATGCATGCTTGCATGTACACAAAACACGTGTGTGTTTTAAAAACAGGGAAGGGAATGGATAGATGGATGGATGGATGGATGGATGGATGGATGGATGGATGGATGGATGGATGGATGGATGGATGGATGGATGGATGGATGGATGGATAGATGGATGGATGGAGTTTTACGGCCTATCAGCCTTTGTAGGCTATGTAAGGCCACTAAGTGAGCACAAGAATAGTTTAGAATACGCACCAATCAAGTCACTATGTTCCTACTTGTTCAACTCTTATGGATCAAGTAGGGAGACGCGGTGGGTCTATTCTGACCCCCAACCCACAGTGGGTCTATTCTGACCCCCAACCCACAGTGGGTCTATTCTGACCCCCAACCCACAGGGGGCGAATGAACAGGGAACTTCACACACAAAGATGCACGCACACGCCCTCATAGCAGCAGGAACGTGGGAGCATGCTAGACATCCATCGGTCACTCCCACACCCAGTCCAGGAGTTTCTCACTACCCTGACGCAGCCCTGTGTATAGCCTGACGCAGCCCTGTGTATAGCCTGACGCAGCCCTGTGTATAGCCTGACGCAGCCCTGTGTATAGCCTGACGCAGCCCTGTGTATAGCCTGACGCAGCCCTGTGTATAGCCTGACGCAGCCCTGTGTATAGCCTGACGAAGTCCTGTGTATAGCCTGGAGTGGAGGGTATGGAGCTTGGGCACCTACATCTACAGCGCGCGATGTGACCAGGAGAAAGCAAGGGTGAGAGGAATGCTGCGGCCTCCATCCTGAACTGCACCCAGAGATAAGTCTGCAAAGGTAGACTACGTCACGAGGTACATGCAGTGCATTGGGAACCTAGGTGCGATTGATCAGGCCCACTTACATCAAACTTTTATTCACAATGTCACGGTCTCTGCTGTGTACCCACTTTCTTTGACTGCAACTCTTCACCTTGCCTTCCTTCGTTCCCTGACCATTGCTCTGTGTGTGTGTGTGTGTGTGTGTGTGTGTGTGTGTGTGTGTGTGTGTGTGTGTGTGTGCGTGCGTGCGTGTGAGCACGCGCGTGTTATGTACGTGCGCGTTTGCATGCATATGCATTTGTGAGTGTGTGAATATGTGTGCGCGCACGCGTGTGTATATATACATGTGTGTACGTAAGCGTGTGATATGCATGCATGTTTCTGTGTGAAAGCGTATGTGTGGTTGTGTCTACATGCTCGAATGTACATCATATGTCTTATCTGTCCACCTGGGGCGGGCTGGCTGTCAGGGCTATTATAACTATATACCAGTCTGTGGATTTATCAGTCTGTAGAGTTATCAGTCTAATTTGCTCAGTCTGTGGATTTATCAGTCTGTAAAGTTATCAGTCTATATTTGCTCAGTCTGTGGATTTATCAGTCTGTAGAGTTATCAGTCTATATTTGCTCAGTCTGTGGATTTATCAGTCTGTAGAGTTATCAGTCTATATTTGCTCAGTCTGTGGATTTATCAGTCTGTAGAGTTATCAGTCTATATTTGCTCAGTCTGTGGATTTATCAGTCTGTAGAGTTATCAGTCTATATTTGCTCAGTCTGTGGATTTATCAGTCTGATATGTCTGCATTCATTTCACTGTCACTGTGTGCAATTATCTCTGCCAAGGAGTTTATGTTTTTCGGTCGGTTCTTTTGTTCGTTATACGTCAGAATAACTCAAAAAGTTTGAAACGGATTCTGAGTTAAATTCGAAGAAAGATGAGGGTTTCAGCCAAGAAACAATCGATTAAATTTTGGAGGTTATGTGTTATCAAGTTTTGGAATTGGAACCATAAAGATCGAGTTTATCGTGCATCACGAAATTGATTACGTCTAACTATTCATTCCGCTGCCGTTTGCGTTCCACACTCACACCTCTAGCAGGCGCTAAAATAATTAAACTTCGTAGCGTCACAGGGGCGGGTTTCAAAATAAATAGTCGATCTTGGTCGCAAGATCTTGCTTCGCAGTAAGAGCTAGCTAAAAAAGAAACTACCCAACGTGACGAAGTAATGCGCATGCGTAGACGTCACGACAAGAGGTGAACTAGCCACATTTCAATGGCCGACGTGTTGCCGGTTCATTCAGAAAACGCTCTATTTCGAGATACTAGCAACCCATCCAAAGAAAATATAAGCCATGCACAGCATTAATTTATCAAAGGTGTATGTTGAATGCATTAACAGATCGTGAAACCTCCTACAGTTTACACATCGAATGCAGGTCAACGCATCCACGCCGAACTTTTGTCAAAGATTATAGGGTAAACCTATAATCTTTGCTTTTGTCTCGAATCTTAAAAGCTAGGCACCTCTCAAGCTGCCTCGCTCAATCTACGCTCGTCTTCGATTGGCTCGCTAGCAAGCAAAGAATGAAACTGCCCATTCGGCGAGATCTACGTAGATCTACCGAGATCTTCGCATTTTGAAACCCGCCTCGTAGCGTCAGGTCTCGCGAGCAAAACTTCGTAGCGTCAGGTCTCGCGAGCAAAACGACGTGACAAACCAAAAACAACAAGTATTTACAGGAGCTTCCCTCCCCTTCCAACTGGTCTACAATATATATTAGTTCCTGGCAGCCCCCACCCCACCCTCCACCCCACACCCCCACCCCACCCCCCACCCCCACCAACCTGTGCTCTCCCCCTTGCATGATTACACGGTCAGCCCCTCAGCCTCTGCTCGCTTGTTGAAACCATGATGAAGATGGGCAAGCATGCTTTGGGGTTGGACGTGGTTCTATCTATCCCTGGGACGGGAAGAATCTGGATTTAAATATCTTGACAATATTATACTGGCTGCAACCCTGTGTCGAAAATATGTCCATGTACATATGTCCATGCGTGTTATTCTGTCTGTGCGTAAATGATACTTGGGGAACATCTACGATGCACCTACCCCTCTGTATGACTGCGTTCGCTTTGGTTCAACGTCTATGACGTGCCAAACCAAAAAATATATATTTACAGGTACTTTCCTCCCCTTCCAACTTATCTACAACATGCTGCCTGAATTATACAGGCCATGGTAGAGAAACTGTGACTTCCTTGCAGCGGTTTGCAAGTGGCTAAATCCACGTTTTGCAGTACAATTAAATAACCTCTCTCTCTCTCTCTCTCTCTCTCTCTCTCTCTCTCTCTCTCTCTCTCTCTCTCTCTCTCTCTCTCTCTCACACACACACACACACACACACACACACACACACACACTCACACACACACACACACACACACACACACACACACACACACACACACACACACACAGACGTCATGTGAAATAAACAAAGTACTTCAATGGAAGGTACTCATGAAAAGAAAATTGTATAAGGGCAAATTCAGCCAATATTGCATCACCTGTCAAATTCTTACAGAAACAAGCTCCACTTTCGACGTTTCACTGTTAAATTAAAATTCAGAATATTCATCCCCTTCCTCCATACATGGGTAGGACTATGGTAAGACTATAAGTTCATGAGACTATAGTTCAGCTGACATCTATTACGTAACTGTGACGTTACTTTCATGTCATAACAGCAACGTCAACCCAGAAAGTCTCCCTGACAAGGCTCATACCACACATTTGAAGGGCTACAGTAATGGCTGGCTGGCAAATATTCCGTAGCGACTCTTATGATGTTTCCGTCCCAATGCCATTATCTACCGTCGTCGGCTTCTAAGGCGCATTAACGCATCAATACTTGCATATGTCAATACATAAACAAGGCCATCCTCAGCAGTAAAGCGTCGAGAGGACTAATACCTGAACATCAGCACTGCTGGTGCTCGCTGAAATTCTCCGGTAGCTTTCAATAATGAGAAAGTTGTAGCCTGTTCTTGAAAGCAGACATTATGATTATTTTCTGATTCCTTCATGCATTGGAAAAAAGTCGGAATCTTTTTGTGACGTGTAGATGAATGCGTTTCTTTGTAAACACTTGTGGTTTGGCGTGTATCCAAAGAACAGGCTGCCTATCCAACTTGCTTTTCAGGGTGATCTGATGCCATCTACTCCATCCTGATATCAGAGATATAACGGGATTTTGCATCTACTGATTGCTGCGGAACCCTCAGATTGGAATCTGGTCCAGCCTGGAGTTCCGCTACACAGGGAGGTGGTCAGCAAAGGCTAGGGGAGTACTCTAATCTGGCTCAAGGCAGGTGTCTAGGAGTTAAGGCCACACAAAACAAAGACCGCACCAACCCAGCTATATGGAACGGACCATCAAAGAAGAACTAGAGGGAATGCAGACTCCTACAAACTACACCCCATTTTATAGCATTGAGTAGAAGGCCTGCTCAGAAAATGTACGTATCATTCACACCGCGGCCACTGTGGGTCTCCAATTTCAACGTTACTGATGGTCAGCGTGCGTGTGCATGCACCATCAGCGACATATACGCTTTCTACCCAATTGTTCGAACAGTCCATTTCTTGATTCAGAGGAACTAAATAATTAACTACAGATCTTTATTATGATAGTTTCTGCCCTGGATATTTGGATTACTAGATTAGTGCTTATTTTCACATGCTTTACACTGAGGGTCTTCTTTCAGCACCTTCATGGGATTAATTCAACTACGAACGTAAAAAACGATGACTTGCATCAAATACAAGCAAAGCATTCCTCTTCTAGTGAAAATGCCCCAAAGAAAAATCAAACAGGGTATCCTTGCAATTGAAAAAAAACACAACCTACCCTATCAGAAGAAATTACAAATCACCATTCGGACAGGCATTTCAAAGGCACGACAGCGAATAGATGGAAGGATGGACGGGGTGGATAGGGTGCTTGGATAGACGGGTAGATTGTTACGGCTTTAACTTTAAGGCCTTTAATCGAATGTAGGTAGTGTAATGCCACAGACAATGACCCTAGTCATTCTTGCTTGGAATACAATCAAGCCAAGACTTCATTTCCAGAGAATCCGCCCCCCCCTTCCCCCCCCCCCCACCCCCACCCCCCAACCCCGAACCCCACTCCCAAATCGCACAGCGAGACTTGGTGGGTCTATTCAGGGGTCCATTAGTCAGGGGTCCATTTTGCAACGCATTTCAAAACCATGCTATCAAGTATCAGGAGGCATCCCGCACCACCATTTAGCGCCTGTGGCTTCAGGAGGCATCACGCACCACCATTTAGCGCCTGTGGCTTCAGGAGGCATCACGCACCACCATTTAGCGCCTGTGGCTTCAGGAGGCATCACGCACCACCATTTAGCGCCTGTGGCTTCAGGAGGCATCACGCACCACCATTTAGCGCCTGTGGCTTCAGGAGGCATCACGCACCACCATTTAGCGCCTGTGGCTTCAGGAGGCATCACGCACCACCATTTAGCGCCTGTGGCTTCAGGAGGCATCACGCACCACCATTTAGCGCCTGTGGCTTCAGGAGGCATCACGCACCACCATTTAGCGCCTGTGGCTTCAGGAGGCATCACGCACCACCATTTAGCGCCTGTGGCTTCAGGAGGCATCACGCACCACCATTTAGCGCCTGTGGCTTCAGGAGGCATCACGCACCACCATTTAGCGCCTGTGGCTTCAGGAGGCATCACGCACCACCATTTAGCGCCTGTGGCTTCAGGAGGCATCACGCACCACCATTTAGCGCCTGTGGCTTCAGGAGGCATCACGCACCACCATTTAGCGCCTGTGGCTTCAGGAGGCATCACGCACCACCATTTAGCGCCTGTGGCTTCAGGAGGCATCACGCACCACCATTTAGCGCCTGTGGCTTCAGGAGGCATCACGCACCACCATTTAGCGCCTGTGGCTTCAGGAGGCATCACGCACCACCATTTAGCGCCTGTGGCTTGACTGAAGTGGTGGGGCAACAACAAGCCAGACCCGCACACAGCTACGTTTTCACCAGACACACATGGGTGGGCTCTAGGAATGTGGTCATGCATGACCACCCCTCGGCAACATTCCAGGATTTTCCACCCGACCGCGGGACTAACCTTGCGAAGTAATTCAATCTTTTCGGCTTCGTCTTTGAAACTAATTCAGTAATTCAGTACCTTTAGGGCGTATTACCTATCATTTTAGGTATTTTCATACCACCTGCAGGTATCAACTCACGTTACAGACTACCTTGCATTTGTTCAATATCGCCCTGTGCACAAAAACTTATTTCTCCACAAAATACACATAGAGACATAAAAGCTGTTGGCAGAGCATATTCAAGCAAGTTTGAGTGATTGACAGCTCGGCATCCCTCCAAATGTTTATGCTTATTGTGCATTCATGATGATCCTTCTTTGCAATTCATGGCGAATCATTCACTGGATCAGGTGCGGATGTAAAAAAGCCTCCATTGACAGTAACTGACACTGCAATTACTAACACACATGCAAACGCACACGACAACACACACACACCCTCCTTCCCCTTTCTTGGAAACGAACATAGGCCGTTCCCCTGAGATGGACAGGAGTTCACCCTTTTCTAGCTTTCACCTTCCTCTTGTAATGGCGAATGCTATGCCCCTGTGCTGCCACGAAACACACACACACACACACACACACACACACACACACACACACACACACACACACACACAGGGTTACTGCGCTGAACACATGCCTCCATGGCCTCCACGCACCACACACCCCGCACTCATGGCCAACAGCCAACTGTCTGAACCGTAAGCCCTCTGTCCTGGTTCTGACGAGGACTCATTATGGGCAGTACAGAATATCTGCCAATAGTTTGAGGAGAGAACAAGGGATACTGGCACAGTTAAGCGTGAAACAGTCCGCAGTCTCAACAGTTCATGATAGCCTATGCTCTGAGCACCTGGCTTGACTTGTAAGTTACATAATAATGTTCTGAAATGCTTTCCTTGTTATGGAACTGCATGGAGAAAAACGAATAGTTCACCTCTGCATACTAGAAAATCCCCTGATGATTTCAAGCAAGAGGGACGAGAGGGGAAAGGCACCAAGTTTGCAGTGACCTAATACCTTGGCGATCTGGTGCAATCATGCATGACTGCACATATTCATGGTTCAGTGCACACCGATTTTAAAAACTCGTTTACTTCCGTCCTGAAGGGGACAAGCGAGTTTCTAGTCACGCTTCATCGCAGGCTGTTCACACCTGAGCTGCTTCTGCCTGAAAAGTCCAACGAGAGCTGCGCCTCCACAGCCTGAAAAGTCAAACGAGAGCTGCGCCTCCACAGCCTGAAAAGTCCAACGAGAGCTGCGCCTCCACAGCCTGAAAAGTCCAACGAGAGCTGCGCCTCCACAGCCTGAAAAGTCCAACGAGAGCTGCGCCTCTACAGCCTGAAAAGTCCAACGAGAGCTGCGCCTCCACAGCCTGAAAAGTCAAACGAGAGCTGCGCCTCCACAGCCTGAAAAGTCCAACGAGAGCTGCGCCTCCACAGCCTGAAAAGTCCAACGAGAGCTGCGCCTCCACAGCCTGAAAAGTCCAACGAGAGCTGCGCCTCCACAGCCTGAAAAGTCCAACGAGAGCTGCGCCTCCACAGCCTGAAGGGGTCGGAAAAACAATTCTCCTGTCAACGACCACTTTGATTCGACAAAAAAGGCATCCATTAAAAAAGCGTTTCTGAGAGCAGCAATATGCCCAGAGACTTACCTCAATACAACTGAATGTCTGGGATAATGGAAAACCTCTGGTAACGTTTCAAGCGTGGAAATGAAAGCCAGGGCAAGCAGAAGATTTTCCAAAGGTTGATAGTTCCTGAGAGATGATGTATTTGAGGCATATTTATGTGAAAAAGATGAATTTTCAAACGATCGTGGTAGCCAATACAAAAGATGGACACAAAATTCTGCAGATGGTTGGATGCATATATATGCATTGTCAAATGGATTGGTCTTTCTAGAGTGTTCATAACTACGAAGACGAGAATGACATGAAAATACAAGAAGGGCAAAGCCCACACGACTCACATGCTGAGAGGATGTGAAAAATGGCTGTTTTTTAGACAACATTTACGGACCCTGCGACCTTGACCTTGAAGCAAGGTCAAGTCATTATGCATCTTTTTTGA
>JAWQFJ010000099.1:182798-188595 GCA_034096865.1 Theodoxus fluviatilis
AAAATGCCTTTTTGTTTTCTATACCTACACAAAGACATACTGATCAAGCACACTTACCAGATCCTTTGAGTTTAATCTTTGTATGAAGCATTTGTGCACCTTAGCATGGGGGAAAGGCTTCAAGCTTCTCTTTCTCTGCTTATTCTTTTGACAGCTTAACTATTGTAAAAATGGATACTAAAAACTGTGCATATGTGTGTTTGTGTGTGTGTGTGTGTGTGTGTGTGTGTGTGTGTGTGTGTAAGGGGCAGGGTGGGGAGGGGCTAGGGGGGTTGGGAAATGAGAAGATTGTGGGGAGGTGGGGGGAAATAATAATATCCACACCACCTTTACTGCAACCACTGTTTTCTACAGATCAAGGTAATGAAAAACCATTCTTGTTATTAAACAAATGAAAAGAACACCGAGTCCTTTGTGGCCATACCAGGAGGTGCTCATTGGAAGTTGAGTGGCTAGATTTTAAGAGAATATGATAGTGCAAGTACAAAGGAAAGCTGTGCAGTTACAGCAAGGAAGGAAAAGTAGATTGCTGTATATAAGACCTTTGTTGAGGAGCATTCAACTTCCTTGTTGGACCTACTCCTGCATCTCTAATGCCTTTCATGACTAAAGTTGTGGCCATTTTCACTCATAAGGAAATGCCAGTTAAAGTTGCCTAGGAGAACCCATGATGACAAAGAGCAACCAGAATAGAACCATTTTCGCACACGCTGTACACCAGCACACGCTGTACACCAGCACACGCTGTACACCAGCACACGCTGTACACCAGCACACGCTGTACACCAGCACACGCTGTACACCAGCACACGCTGTACACCAGCACACGCTGTACACCAGCACACGCTGTACACCAGCACACGCTGTACACCAGCACACGCTGTACACCAGCACACGCTGTACACCAGCACACGCTGTACACCAGCACACGCTGTACACCAGCACACGCTGTACACCAGCACACGCTGTACACCAGCACACGCTGTACACCAGCACACGCTGTACACCAGCACACGCTGTACACCAGCACACGCTGTACACCAGGACACGCTGTACACCAGGACACGCTGTACACCAGCACACGCTGTACACCAGGACACGCTGTACACCAGGACACGCTGTACACCAGCACACGCTGTACACCAGCACACGCTGTACACCAGGACACGCTGTACACCAGCACACGCTGTACACCAGCACACGCTGTACACCAGGACACCGTATCTGCACAAAGCTACACTGAGTGATGGTGACGTATGTCACGCAAGTTGAAAACAATGCTTGACTTGAAGACCAACAAGTGTAAGAGTATAGACAGCAGAACATTGAATGACACAGATTCCAATTGATAAACTAGAGCCCAGTCAGCCTAAACTACTTTCAGAACCATACAATCATGTGGCATGCTGATCAACAGCCCAGTTGTAGAATGTATGAAACTATTTCCCTCTTGCTGAAGTGGATACAGAACATTTCCTGTGTGGAATAGTTTGGGTGTTTTTTTAAACTTCTGTTTCATCTATCATATGCAATATACATCATAATAAAAATGAAGAGAATGTATTTTTACAGCAATAAGTTCACTGTAGATTATGCCCCAAAGTGGATTTTGAATAAACATCACATCCAGTTGCCCAAAGAAAGCTTGCTGAATCTTGTGAACATTTATATTCGTACATGTACATCAATTATTCAATTATTCAAAGTTATGGTATTGTGGAAAAATACAAAATCACACACACACAGACAGAGAGAGAGAGAGAGAGAGAGAGAGAGAGAGAGAGAGAGAGAGAGAGAGAGGAGAGGAGAGATGGTAGAGAGCGAGAGAGGATCGAGAGAGGACGAGGATAAGACTGAGAGAGAGAGGAGAGAGAGGGAAGGATGAGAGGCGAGAGGTGAGAGAGAGGAGAGGAGAGAGAGAGACGAGAGAGAGAGAGAGAGAGAGAGAGAGAGAGAGAGAGAGGAAGAGTGAGAGCGAGAGAGAGAGAGGCACCGTGAGAGAGATAGCAGGAGAGAGGCGTGAAGAGAGGAGAGGCAGGGAAAGATGAGGAGAGAGCGAGAGGAGGAAGGGAGTGAGACTCCAGATGGAGAGAGAGAGAGAGAGAGCGAGGGAGAGAGAAGAGACGAGAGAGCGAGACTGAGGAGAGACATGAGGGAGAGAGAGAGGGGAGAGCGGAGAGAGGGGATGAGAGAGGGGAGAGAGCTAGGTGGGAGGGAGACTCGAGGGAGAAGCGAGGTCGAGAGACATGAGATGGAGAGAGAAGAGGCGAAGAGGAGCGCCAGGGGGCATGAGAGGCGGGAGGGGAGAGAGATGATGAGAATGAGAGGAGGAGAGGAAGATGAGAAGCAGAGAGAGAGAGAAGAGAGAGAGAGCGGAGATGAGAGAGAACGAGAGAGTAGCGAGAGCGAGACAGGAAGAGAGACGGAGAGGGAACGCGTAGGGGAGCGGGCCAACGCGCCAGGCAACGAACGGTACGGGCTGGAGGCAGGCAGGCAGGCAGCAACCGCTACGATCCCTCTGTCCCCCCGCACGGCGCCCGCCCGGCCCTCCGCCCCGGACCCGTCCCCCGCCCTGCCCGCTCGCCCCCCGCCCCCCCCGCGCGCCGTCCCAGCCCCAGCCCAGGCCCCGCAGAACACGGACAGACAGACCAGGGCGAGCGCGTGACATGACGATTAAGCCCAGCACGAGCGCGCCCGGCCCCCCAGACAGGAACGCGACAGCGGCCCGACAGCTCTGTGCCCCAGCCAGGACAGGCTGAATCCGCCCCCCCCCCCTACAGTACAGATGTCGACTAGGCATTCACCGACGGATCTGTCCCCACGAGCTTGCCAGCCGACCCCCCCCCGCTATGAGAAAGGAGTCCCCTAGATGAGAGTGGGGCGAGTAGAGAGATCAGAACGGACCGACGAGAGACAGAGACAGACGACGACCAAGACAGCGACAGAGCTCAGAGACAGCGAGATGACACGAGAGCACACAGACACAGACAGACACACAGACAGACACACAGACAGACACACAGACAGACACACAGACAGACACACAGACAGACACACAGACACACAGACAGACACACAGACACACAGACACACAGACAGACACACACAGACACGTACACACGCAGACAGACACAGAGGCGTACACACACACACACACACACACACACGCAGACATACACACAGACAGACAGACAGACAGGCAGATAGACAGACACACAGACAGACAGACAGACAGACATACAGACAGACACACAGACACACACAGACAGACAGAGAGACAGACAGACACACAGACACACAGACAGACAGAGAGACAGACAGACACACAGACACACATACACACACACAGACTATCGATGCCATCGACGCCGTACGTAATGACTGGCAATCCATAAACACGAACGAAGATTGATTGATTGATTTGTTTACTGATAAGCCACAGCCCATTTCAATTATCAAATAACATTTTTCTAATTAACAGAATCATGTCAACTGTACGTGCACGAGATCGTGTTGTACATGGATTAATGGGTAGAGTTTGTATGGCAAGTTAACTTATTTACCTATAACATGATTAAACAATATATATTACATGAACATGAAACAGTTTCATGTCGCACTCGTGGGATCATTCGTTTCTTTCTCCCGTAATTCAAATGCATAGTAAATAAACATCAAGACACTTCTTGTCACACTGACGTTTCGTCCTTTAACTAAGATGTTGGGATTCCTCTTCTCTCCATCATTTAGGTATCTTGACAGATATTTCTTTCTTAAAGTATCGTAGTGTTTACAATGTATAAACACGAACGAAGAGAGAGAGAGAGAGAGAGAGAGAGAGAGAGAGAGAGAGAGACAGACAGACAGACAGACAGACAGACAGACAGACAGACAGACAGACAGACAGACAGACAGACAGACAGACAGACAGACAGACAGACAGACAGACAGACAGACAGACAGACAGACAGACAGACAGACAGAGATTGGGGGATCATGTAAGGCTTTGATTTCCCTAGCTCTATATACCCGCCTCTTCTGATTCCAGATGTGCATGGTGTGTCTATTCTAAACCCCAACCCACAGGGAGGAAAACGCCCACAGAAGTAAACAGTTGACAAATTCCTACCAAAACATCTCACTTGAACAGTTGCTCAAAAAATGAAACCAATGATCATAAGGCTTAATCATGTTTGATAGAGAAAAGACCACAAAGAGAAGAGAAAAACAAACCTCACAATACATGCTTGATAAGAAAACCACAGCGAAATATTTCCCCGAATTATTAAAACCTTTGGAGAACAAGGAATATAAACTGGACTGGTTCTTACCTCGAGAGCTATAGTTGTGGTACAATCTGCGCGTGCTTTCGTGCGAAATGCGTGAGTCCTCGCTCGGAAGACTTCAGATTCTTTGAAAATGTCCCTGAACTTCTCCGGTTTGACAACGTGCGACGACAGGTTGTTCAGGGAAGGGTCTTATCACCCGGAAGTGGGTTACAAGAGATGTCTAATTCACATCAAACGACGTTGAAAACTACGACTTGTTTCGAACGAGCAGCACCGTACGCACGCACACCGTTGCAGAACACAACAACAGCAGCCCGCCAAATGTAGTGGTAGTAGCGGAGGTGTTTTGCGAATGTCGATGCTGACCAATCAACGCTTGGTTCCCACAGAAAAACCGTTCATTCATAAAGAGGAGGGGAGGAGGAGCTAAATCTTCAAATAATTTTGTCCAAAACATGAATCATTTTTGCTGCCTACTATCTATACGTGCTATTAATCAGTAAACTAAACTATGTGCAAAAGATAAGCCATGCGTTGTATTCACATTGTGGCTTACATTCTACTTCACTTAAAATGAGTTAACCTGTTTCCCAGTGGATTCACCCAGGCTAAGGTCAAGGTCACACGTCGGGTGATCGCCACGCCAACAGGAAGTGGTGCGTGCTCGTCATTCTTGCAAACAACGTGGCGTATGTGAACAGAGATTCATGTGAGGGTGAACTCACATCAGAGTGATGAAACGGCAGGTCGCTGTTTCTCCATCCTGCGTTTACGAGCCAAATCATGGATAATTCCAGAGAGCAGAAACTTCCTCAAGTGGAGGCCTGCTGCTGTACGTGTATCTTAACCACCAACCTTGGAAGGACAACATATAATAATTTTTTGTTGTGCATAAAACGGAACACTAGCTAATTGTCGTCTCTGCATATTCATGTTCAGTACTGTGATGATTCCAACATAATGGAAGAGCTCTCTCTCTCTCTCTCTCTCTCTCTCTCTCTCTCTCTCTCTCTCTCTCTCTCTCTCTCTCTCTCTCTCTCTCTCTCTCTCTCTCTCTCTCTCCCTCTCTCTCTCTCTCTCTCTCTCTCTCTCTCTCTCTCTCTCCCTCCCTCTCTCTCTCTCTCTCTCTCTCTCCTCCTCTCTCTCTCTTCTCCCTCCCTCTCTCTCTCTCTCTCTCTCTCTCTCTCTCTCTCTCTCTCTCTCTCTCTCTCTCTCTCTCTCTCTCTCTGTATCTCTGTGTGTGTGTGTCCCTCTCTCTGTCTGCCCCCCTCTCTCTCTCTCGAGATCTCTCTCTCTCTCTCTCTCTCTCTCTCTCTCTCTCTCTCTCTCTCTCTCTCTCTCTCTCTCTCTCTCTCTCTCTCTCTCTCTCTGAAATAAATGTATGTGTTATAGAAGAAAGTATTGTTCGAGATGTGGACATGTATGTCCGTATATATTACGACGGGGTTTTGCAATGTGTTCACTCACTAATACAGATTTGCAAACGAACGAACGGTCTGACAATATTC
>JAWQFJ010000100.1:0-12500 GCA_034096865.1 Theodoxus fluviatilis
ACAATTGAAATAAAAAGAACAATTAAATACAATACAATTAATTAAGTAGCAGGCAAAACACGAAACATAAAAGAGGCGCCTTCACTGCTCGTCAGGAAAGACTGACCGGAACAGGTGTGTCTTGAGGGAGGTTTTGAACTGGGACATGGAATTAGAGTGACGGACAGGGAAAGGTAGGCTATTCCATGTTACAGGGCCGATGTAGGAAAAAGCTCGCTGTCCTTGGGTTATCTTTTTGCGACGGGGGACATTTAACGTTTTGGTGTCTGCAGCTGAACGGTTATTTCTAGCGGGGGTGTAGACAGTGAGAATTTCTTTGAGTGCGTGTGGTGCAGTTTGATTGAAGAAGTTGAAACACATAATGGCTAGCTTATACTCTATCCTCTGAGCGACGGGGAGCCAATGCAGTGCACGAAGGAGTTTGGATGTGGGAGTTCTCTTGGGACATCTAAAGATTAATCTAGCAGCAGTGTTTTGGACTTTTTGCAGTTTGTTTAGCAGAGTGCCAGGAATGCCGGCAAGAAGAGAATTTCCATAATCAAGACGGGACAGAACAAGGGAAGTGACAAGGGTTTGAGTGGCCTGTTGTGAAAGATAGTGACGAATAGTGCCAATTTTCCTTAACTCGTAGTAAGCTAACTGGCAAACTTTGTTCACATGAACTCTCATAGAAAGATCATCATCGAACATGACACCTAAGTTCCTAACAGACTTTGAGAATTCTATCTCACTCTGGCCTATGGTTAGTTTCAGGGCCTGATCGAATTCGCCTCTACCGCCAACCAGGAGAGCTTCGGTCTTTGAATCATTAAGTTTGAGTTTGTTCTGTGTCATCCACTGTTTCACATCAGAAATACAAAGTTCACTTGCAGAGAGAAGAAGTTGGATTTGACTGGGATGAGTGGAGTTGTAGAGTTGCGTGTCATCAGCAAATTCACTGTGAGAGAATGAATGACTGTCAATTACGTTGGAAAGTGGTTGGGTGTACAGTAGAAACAGCAGAGGACCCAGAACCGAGCCCTGTGGGACTCCGTAATTTAGCGGGGCAGGATCAGAAGCTATACCCTGGATCAAAACAGTCTGCCTACGTTCTGAGATATATGATTTCAGGAAGGAGAGTGCTGTGTTGTCAATGCCAAAAACATGTCTTAGACGGGAGAGAAGAATTCCATGATCTATTGTGTCAAACGCAGCACTCAAATCTAACAACGCGAGAAGGGAAACTTTGGAATCATCAGATGCGACAAGGAGGTCGTTTAGAACACAGAGCAGAGCTGTTTCGGTGGAATGGTGAGCACGGTACGCCGACTGAAAACGAGCCAAAAGATCATACTTGGACACGTGCTCTAACAACTGCTGCAAAGCTAATTTCTCTAACAGTTTTGAAAGAAAGGAAAGGTTGGAGACTGGCCTGTAATTGCTAAGCTTGTTTGGATCCAGGTCTTGCTTCTTCAGAAGTGGCTTGACTAAAGCTTGTTTGAAAACACTGGGGAAGGTGCCAGACTGGAAGCAATCATTGATTATTTGTGTCAGAACAGGCAGAATGTCATCAATGCACTCAAGTAAGAGGGATGTGGGAACAGGGTCAAGGTCACAGGAGGTAGGGGTCATACTACGGATGGTCTTAAGGACTACACTAGCCTCAACCGAGCTGAACTGAAGAAGGGGAGTACCACTGAAGGATACTGGGTCTTCGCTAGCACCTGTACCAGCAGACATGTCAACGTTGCTTCGTATGTCAGACACTTTGGACACAAAGAAGTCACAAAATTTCTGAGGTAGAGATGACAGTGGGGAGGAAGGGAGGGCGGTACAACGGGTCTTGTTCATGAGTTTGTTTGTGATGGAAAACAACTGCCTACAAGTGGTAGACGCAACTATCTTTGCGTTGAAATACACTGTCTTAGCCTTAGCTACGAGACGATTGATCTTGTGTTTGACGGAGCTGAACATTTCTTTGTGAACGACTAACCCAGAACGCAGCCACTGTCGCTCAGCTTAGACGCTTTTCCTGCTTCAAAGCTCGGAGTTCGGAAGCGACTGCGCTATACCACGGAGTGGAGCGACGCTGAGGGACCTTGCGTTGCGTTGATGGGGCATGACTATCAAGAACAGAGCGGAGGTGATCACACAACTGGTCAGCAGATGGCGTGGACGACGCAGCAGCCAGAGCAGCCACATCATGCCTGAGCACAGTCAAATCAATCGCACGGAGATTTCGAACGCTGCGATACTCCGGTCCCTGCACCGGCCGCTGCACATCTAAGTTACACAACACAGCAAAATGATCGGAAGTCAAATTGTGAGAAACATGGCATGAATGAAAAACGTTGTCATCGGGACGATAGAGTACCCAGTCAATGATGTGACCAGACCTGTGGGTGGGCTCTGAAACAGCTTGTTTGAAACCAAAAGTGGATAAGATGTCCATCATGCGCACAGTACTGTAACTATCTTGCTTGTCATAATGAAAGTTAAAGTCACCAACAATGACAACATTCCCTTGAAGGGTGGCTAACAGATCACTAAATTCACCCTCCATTGGAATAATCGTAAGACAAGAAGATAAAAATCGTAAGATTTTTGGAAAAATCGTAAGATTTAAACGACTCGCCCGTGAACAGCGCAATTAGCGGATCATCACTCATCAGCTGTTCGCATCCAACCCTCACTGTCATCCTCTCCCACCTCTCGATCACTCGCAGCTTGAGAGGTCGGCATTCTTGAGCTAATTACAGCTTGCCTGATCACTTCATCTAAAGTTTCCTCATCATCTTCATCTTCGGCAGCTGAAGGATTAAAATCCTCAAACAGATTTCGCGATCGCGACATGTTGCCTCGAGCGTCCACTTCCACCCTCTGGATAGCCCATAATTTCTACTATACCGCACATAAAATCGCCCTGATTTTTGATTGGCCAAGCTGAAGACTGTAGAGAAACCTCTTCTGCATGAACTGGAGTCAGTAAACGTAGAGTTATATGATAGGCTTGTACTTTGGAGAGAGTCAGAACGCACGTGGTGTCTGAAGGCGAGCGCGGCAATTGCCGAAATTGTACAGAAAAAAGTAATGCCGGTCCGTAGAGTGAAAAATCAGAAGATTTTTCATGCCAGGCCGTAAGACAAGAAGATAAAAATCTTAAGATTTTTGTAAAAATCGTAAGATTTAAACGACTCGCCCGTGAACAGCGCAATTAGCGGATCATCACTCATCAGCTGTTCGCATCCAACCCTCACTGTCATCCTCTCCCACCTCTCGATCACTCGCAGCTTGAGAGGTCGGCATTCTTGAGCTAATTACAGCTTGCCTGATCACTTCATCTAAAGTTTCCTCATCATCTTCATCTTCGGCAGCTGAAGGATTAAAATCCTCAAACAGATTTCGCGATCGCGACATGTTGCCTCGAGCGTCCACTTCCACCCTCTGGATAGCCCATAATTTCTACTATACCGCACATAAAATCGCCCTGATTTTTGATTGGCCAAGCTGAAGACTGTAGAGAAACCTCTTCTGCATGAACTGGAGTCAGTAAACGTAGAGTTATATGATAGGCTTGTACTTTGGAGAGAGTCAGAACGCACGTGGTGTCTGAAGGCGAGCGCCGCAATTGCCGAAATTGTACAGAAAAAAGTAATGCCGGTCCGTAGAGTGAAAAATCAGAAGATTTTTCATGCCAGGCGAAAATCGTAAAAATTACGATTTTATCGTTTCATGCCAGGCGAAAATCGTAAAAATTACTATTTTATCGTACAAGTGCACAGGTCTGCTTTCGTCTTGCTGTAGCTTCTTCAGCCTTGGTCCCAGCACACCGCATTCCCACTCAGCCGAAGGCAGAGGGTGGGTAACGCATCAGGAGGCCCCCACATAGAGCTGGTGGGTGTGGTCCCTGCCCCCAGTGCTTCAGGCCCCCACATAGAGCTGGTGGGTGTGGCCCCCACATAGAGCTGGTGGGTGTGGCCCCCACATATAGCTGGTGGGTGTGGCCCCCACATAGAGCTGGTGGGTGAGGCCCCCACATATAGCTGGTGGGTGTGGCCCCCACATAGAGCTGGTGGGTGTGGCCCCCACATATAGCTGGTGGGTGTGGCCCCCACATAGAGCTGGTGGGTGAGGCCCCCACATATAGCTGGTGGGTGAGGCCCCCACATAGAGCTGGTAGGTGTGGCCCCTGCCTCCAATGCTGGGCTATGTCGGTGTGAGGCCCCCACATATAGCTGGTGGATGAGGCCCCCACATAGAGCTGGTGGGTGTGGCCCCCACATAGAGCTGGTGGGTGTGGCCCCTGCCTCCAGTGCTGGGCTATGTCGGTGTGCTCCTCACGGAGTTTCGCTTTGGCCAAAACAGAACTTTCCTCGAACACGTCTGAGCGGCCCTGACCCACCGTGACCAGTCTCTCCTGACACACTCGAGGGATGGCTGACCTCCAACAGATCCCCACCCACACCTGCCCCTCCCCCTAGAACTGAAGACCACGTACACCGCCTGTCTTCCCGAGTTCTGCATGTGCTACAAACTTGTCACGTCATCAAGCTCGTCAAGGGTTTGACAGCTGATCACGGGTGTGACAGTCACTTACCGGGTGTGACGTCACACCTCGGCAGTGGTGTGACATGCTGGTCACTAGTGACACTCAGTGCAATTCGTAGGCGTGTCCGTCTCATTAAAGACGTGACAGACTTGTGACAGCATCATCAGAGATGTGACAGCAACATCAGAGATGTGACAGCATCATCAGAGATGTGACAGCAGCATCATAGATGTGACAGCATCATCAGGTGAGACAGTCTCATCACGGGCATTACAGACGGTTTTATCGCATGTATGACAGTAAGCCTGACCACAGACATACCAGTCCAATTCATCAAAGATGAAGCAGATCTGATCATAGGTGTGACCACCTCATCACAGGTGTGACAAGTTTGCAGATCACAGGTACAACAGATATGCTCATCATGAGTGTGATGGGCAGAACGCATCCCAGGTGTGACAGAACTGATTACAGGTGTGACATCAGTTGTGACAGGCTTGCTGAGTACAGGCATGACAGACATGCTCATCACAGGTGTGTGTGACATAGCATAAAATGACAGGCTGCTCACTAGCAATACGGTCACATCACAGGTGTGAAGGACTGGCTGATTACAGGTGTCAAAAGTCAAGTTGACTACAGGTGTTGAAGTCATACTGACTGCAGGTGTCAAAGTCAGCTTGATTACAGTTGTCAAAGTCAAACCGATTACAGGTGTGAAGGTCAGACTCATTCAAGTGTGAAGGTCAGGTTAACTACAGGTGTCAAAATCAGGTCACTTGAAGGTGCAAGTCGGGTGTGATCTGCAAGGAGGAATTAAAGGCAAGCTTGAACACAGCAGTCCTGCCTGTCTGTCTGTCTGTCTGCCTGCCTGTCTGCCTGCCTGTCTGTCTGTCTGTCTGTCTGCCTGCCTGTCTGTCTGACATGAAGACAGAGACTCTCCAACAGAGATGCCTCGAGAAATAAAGACAGTCGGCCACTACTTATCTTCGTCTTCGGTTTTTATTTCAGTTGTTTCAAGTGTGGAGTGAGTGCGTGAATAAGACTGAGAAACATAACACTGAGTCAATGAAATCAACAAGGGTTCAGAATAAATATCAAAAGGCGTATAATAAACCTATAAAATGATGAAATGATGACAAAGCCTTCACAACAGAATCAAGCCCAAAGGGAGGATGAATATTATAGTGATAATCTTTTTTAGCAATATTTTATGATAGTTTGTATGAATGCAAGGCATGCACGTGCATTTCACAGCAACGCTACCCCTCAATCTAAAATATTCACTGGCCACCCGCAACTACAGGCCCCAGGGTGACTGACCTACAGCTCAAATTATGCTGCGGGGGTACACTCCCACTACTAGCAGTACTGACGTCTCTAACACTTAACACTGTTCTGAAATGCAGAACCCTACACAGTCTACACTGAGTCAAGCTATGCCCGATACAAAGTGAAATACATTGTGAGGTGTACGGTCTTCTCCTGTCAAGAAGACAGCCGCATACAACCCATCAACTTTAGGAATGTTGTGAACATCGGCCAGATTTAACAAGGGAGGTAATAATGAGTTGTCTCCCTTTACAAAGTAGTAGTATGTAACTCATGGATTGTCTCCCTGTACATGACATTTTAGAGGGGGGGAAAAACCAACCTATCACTACAGAGTATTGCTGGCAGTGAAATACCTCGAGTAAACAACTAGCCCCAAAGAACAAGAGAACTATGAAAAACAGTTCGTGCAGTGCTAGCTTCACACAGTCAATACCAGCGAATCAAGTTTCATTTTCTGTGAGCTACAAGTCTACGCCTGTAAAACGCTTGGGCAGCATCCTGGGCTGCACTTATGCCTAGGGATCATTGCACATGGTTGTCTACCAGCAACAAGGTGACGATGACAACGACGACGACAATGCAATACTTACACACAGTATGTACATCTGCAGTATTCCACGAGGAAACTCCCTATACAGGTGGCACTCATGAGAGTGGACACCTCCACAGGCCTTTGTACATGCTACTTACAACACCAACAGTCGCTGTCTACACACTACACCTGAAGTCGTCTATGAAAAAGTATGAAAATCACTAGGGCCGTCTTGCAAGCGATCTACACTCATCCCAAACTCCCACGTGTCGCAGCCCTCCCTTTGCTACTCTAACAGGAAACAATCACAACAAGAGACGGAGAGAAAGGAGGAGAGGAGAAATCAGCAATCAGTTAGTTTAGCTGACGCCAAGACAACGAACACCATCAGTTGCACAGTGAAGTCAGAAGTGTTGTTTGCAGCCAGAACAGCCGATCTAAATCGTTTACGTGACTCCAGAAAGGATCCAAGTGATTCACTCTAGCCCAGCAAATTGACTGAAGTCCAACGCATTCTCTCTTGAAATGGCGCCCTGCATGAGATGAGCTGTCTGGTGACAGTCACCCTCAGCAGCTCCCGCCAGCACTGTGCCCCATCTTCAGCCTCCAGCCCCGTCATCCAGCAGTCTGTCCCCAAGTACAAGGCATCAGTGCTTCTCTGACCTACACTAGTCAATCTGACTCAATACACTTCAACACAAGTGGAATCGACTCAATACACTTCAACACAAGTGGAATTGACTCAATACACTTCAACACAAGTGGAATTGACTCAATACACTTCAACACAAGTGGAATTGACTCAATACACTTCAACACAAGTCAAACTGACCCCATATGCTTCTGCACACGTCCAAATTAATTCTAAACATTTCAACATAAGTGTTAGTCACCGTATACATTTCAACAGAGAGAGAGTGGGAGAGAGAGAGAGAGATGGTATCAAGACAAGATGGCTGGCTACAAAAAAGACCATCCTCAATCCCATCACTGCCTTCTGTCCCAGCATCACTGCTCATCTGTCCCAGCATCACTGCTCATCTGTCCCAGCACCACTGCTCATCTGCTGCCAGTCAACCCAAGAAGACCTCAGGGACCACAACTTTGTTGTTGGCAGTGGAGTGTGCCTCCTTCTTTTTGATTCTTGCTTGGCATTCGAGAAGATCTGCAGTCCTTGGATGTCCACCCACAACTGCCACAATTGATGGCGAGATAAACATGTCGGTCATTGAGAGACACACTGAAATAGTCCTACTTTCTGTGACCATGTACACAAAAACCAACAGTGTATATCTTTGATTCTAACCTCTCACTCAGTCCAAGAATTTGCCTAGCACTATAAAAAACTTCCATGATTTCTGTGCAAATCTTGGAATAACCTCAGGGTAGAGAGGCAGGTATTTATAGCACAAAACTATTGGTTACCAAAAATGCATTTTCTCCAATACAAAGCTTGTTTAATTTCCTGCTTCTGCTGTATACAATAAACATCAACATACCCTGAATTAATCTTTGTACCACAGTGTGTAAGGAAGTAACAATTGTGTTACCTTTTCCCTCAAGCACTGCAAAAGAATTCACAAATGCAGATTTTTCTCAGAGCAGATACTCTAGCCGTGTAAGGAAGTATTTAAAAAACATATTATTAAATACAAAATATTTAACACTTGCATAAATATTTCCCCTCCTTTTCATCTGAAAAACATTGTCTTTCCTGGACTTTTATTCCAAGGGTTGCTCCACACACAGATATGAGGACTATGCCTGTTTTGCAGTTCTAGGACAGGAGAATATTTCACAAGCAGACAACCAGGGGACACACAGACACATACCTGCATGGACAGCAAGGGAGTTATGCAGTGACTAGAAACAAGCATCGTCCACTTCTCAGTCTTGTGTGTGCAGGTACAGTTGGCCTGACCCCACACTCAATGTTACACGTGAAGCCATAGAGACACGAGACACGGAGCACACAAACACAGAGCTACATGGGAAGCAGTGGGAGTAGGATGGCAGCCTTCCACTTCAAAGATTTTTAAAAGAGTGATATGTTACCCACAAAAACGGACATCAGCACGCACAGTTTGCTCACAAAAATCCCCACCGCACAACTTTGGCCTCTGGTGCTGTGCCTACGCTGTGTAGCTACAAATGACAGGTACGGGTACATTCTCACCACAAACATTTACAGAGCAGGCAGCAACTCCAAAGTCAAAATTCAACCTCGCACCCAGCGCAGGCAACACAAAATGCAGCATGGAAAAAGCTTGAATGCAAAGAGGTCCCGAGCCACACAAATCACATCAATTTGAATCTAATTTCTTAATCTTTAAAAAAATAGTGCTTTCTCCTCATAAATAACTGCAAAAGAGAAAACTAATACAATTTTCAAAAAACACATGGTTAAAAATATCTCAAATATGGCATTTGTGAAAAAGTTCTAAAGACCATTGTGATTTTTTTAAATGTACACCAACATGCCAGATAATCATGAAAGAAAGAAAAAAGTAAGAAAGAAATGGACATTGGAGTTGATGATTCAAGCAACAAAAACATAGCAAAATGATGTATATCTTTCCCACCAATCAATACGGACTGCATTTTCTGGTGTGACAATACAAAAAAATTCATATTGCCGTCAACGTTTGTTTCCATGAGGCGGTCACTCAACAACAACGTACTTGTAGCGGTGTCCTCTTCCTGTCCAACCCACTTCTCCACCTCTAGCTCTTTCTCTCATCAACATCTCCCTTACCCCATCCAGTTTTCTACAGCGAGCCTCAAAGCTCCTGAGCAGAGTGACACCCTCGCTGGTCAGTTGACCTGCAAGGACACAGGAGGCTCACTCCACTCCTATGAAAGTGACTCCCTGTTTATTGGCAGTGGTCAACTCCTTTCTGGCTTCGGACCGGTACGTACCACACTCCTGCAAAGACTGCCAGCAGATGCTTCGGCAGCTGACTTACAGAAAGACACTGTTGCATGGCAGATGTTGATCGAGGTACAATGGATCAACTTGAGTTGCTGACATGCATAACTCCACTGCCATACTCCAAATTCTTTTTTTATAATAAGGAAATATATTGTTCAAAGTGCCAGTCAAGCAATTTCCTGAATACCTTTCATTCTGTTGAGGACACACACCTGTGCATCAAAGAATACAGGCGACCATTTTCCTTCTAAGTATTTCATGATGAGCAAACCTAGAATTGTGTATTGGTCTCCGCAACTTTCTCACGAAGCAGCCTGAAGTCACTTATCACAAGTTACAGACAAAAACAAAAACAACCAATCAGTCCTAGAGAGCAGAAAAGAAAAGAAAAGAAAAAAACTGTCTAAACATAACAAGCTGATTCTGCAATGGGCCGGCCCCTCATGGGGACCACGCTATCTGCACTTTGCCATCACAGCCAGAGTCCACATCTCCACGTCTGGGAATAGAACAAGTCCTGAGAGCAGCAACACCACGGCTGTCGTCACTCCACAACAACCACTCCACGACAACCACTCCACGACAACCACTCCACGACAACCACTCCACTCCTAATGAATCCTGGCATCCAAGCCACCATGTTCCAAATGCCAACAGAAAGCTCCATTCCCATTGGCTGCAGGGCCAACAGCCAGCAGTAAGGCCTGCTCTGATTGGCTGCTGCAGGGTGAGGCTGGGTCTCTAGGGGCGGGGGCGGTCGGGGATGCGGGGAGGGGGGCGGTTGCCAGGTTGGGGGGCGGGCCGCCTGCAGTGAGAACAACAATGACAGCGATGACGACGATGACAACAACAATGATGAATGTGACGCTGCACAACACCTGACTATAGCTTCACATTCCTTGTTTGATATGGCATCATTTCAAGGGAGATGGCCCCTACCTACAAGTACGTCCCCAGCAGCAAGTTGAGTCAGGATTCCTGTGGTAGAACCACTGGAGCATGGACACAGATTCCAGCTGCAGGGAGGCCATCTGGTGGCAGATGCCACATGCAGTTTTCTGGCATTCTTGATTCATGGATTTGTTTTGCATCCAGTACAAAAGATGGGCTACAGCTGACTTACTGAAATACAGCACATTTTACTGAAATACAGCACATTTTACTGAAATAAGCACATTTTACTGAAATACAGCACATTTTACAGTCTTCCTTGCCACCAGAGCGTATAAGACTGAGCACAAACATGCATATTTGTGCTAGCTTTCATGTCAGCCTGGTGCTTCACTATGTCTGTGTGGCTGTCTGTCTGTCTGTCTGTGTCCCTCTCTTTGTCTATGTCTGTCTGTCTGTCTGTTTGTCTCTCTGTCTGTCTGTCTGTCTGTCTGTGTCCCTCTCTTTGTCTATGTCTGTCTGTCTGTCTGTCTGTATCTCTCTCTTTGTCTATGTCTGTCTGTCTGTGTCTCTCTCTCTTTGTCTATGTCTGTCTGTCTGTCTGTCTGTCTGTCTGTCTGTCTGTCTGTCTGTCTGTCTGTCTGTCTGTCTGTCTGTCTGTCTGTCTGTCTGTCTGTCTGTCTGTCTGTCTGTTTGTGTCTCTCTCTTTGTCTGTCTATATCTGTCTGTCTCTCCCTTTGTCTGTCTGTCCTTCCGCGTCTTTTTCTTCATTCGTTCCTCCCTCTTTGTCCGTCTGTCTGCCCATTCCTTTCTCCCTCCCTCCGTCCCTCTGTCTGTCCGTCTGTCTGTCCATCCCTTTCTCCCTCCCTCCGTCCACCCCCTCCTCTCTCTGTCTCTCTCTCTCTCTCTCTCTCTCTCTCTCTCTCTCTCTCTCTCTCTCTCTCTCTCTCTCTCTCTCTCTCTCTCTCTCTCTCTCTACTTACGAGGGGATGGCGGGGGCAGGGCGGGGGGCATCGGGCGCAGGGCGTGAGGGGACCGAGGGGGCGGCCCTGGTGGGCTGCAGGATGCCCATGTCACCGGAAGACATGCGGGTGCCGGCTCCAGCGGCCATGGGGGGCCGAGGTCTGGCGGGGCTGGGGGGCCTGCTGGTGATAACATAGAGTGGTGAGGCCAGGCTCTGGCTGGCAAGTCCCGGTGCCAGGTTTCAAAAAGTCACACCATGAAATAGTGTCAAGCATGCATTTCTATTGGATGGTATTAATACATGCACTGGCTTGCTGGTGTTTTGAAGACTGCCTTCTTCAATCTGATTGGACTTTGCGTTATCGTCTGGAAACTATTCACTCACAGTATCACAGAAAGGTAAATAACTTTTCGTCAGTAAAATAACCAAGAGCCAAAGTTGACTGATGCTTTCTTTAAATATCACCCAATAGAAATGCTTCTAGAAACCTTTCTTCACTGTGTAACATTTTGTCACACAACATTACACAGCAATTGTGTGCAGATTCAGATGAAATGGATTGGTACTTATAAAATCTGAGGCTTCCATTATTGTCCTGGGGCAGTGACTTCTGCCATCAGTATCATGTTGACAGTCGCATTTCCATTTTTGCGCCTGGAACACCGATATGAAAGGCTAGTTCTAACTGTCTATACATTTCTTATTTAACAAGGCTTAAGACTCGTTTCATGATTATCAAATGCATTCTAGCTCCTCAACAAGATCTCCGACTTGTCCACAGCCAATTTCCAGGCATGAGAAAGCATCATTCTTGGCTACAAAAACTGTCCAATACTCTCATTAGAGGTGTTATGGGAAAACAGGGCTTAGACAGAGAAGCAAGTACAGGAGCAATGTTACAGCACTAGCATCACTAGTATCAGTGTCGGAAACCAGAGGCCACAAGGAAAACCAACACAGCAGACAAATGAAGAGAGGCTTTACACCCTCAAAAACTTATTAGTGACAGCAAGTTTCCCTCCAGGAAATCAAATGAGTGATTTCCAGTCCAGGGTATAAGACTTCTGTCAAAGCATTCCACATCACAGCAGCCTGGTCACAGAAGTGTGAAGACTTCGGCTACGCATGGACAACTTTTGTCATCAGCTCTTGTGTCTTTTACTGGTAAGCCTTCAAAAAAATAACCAACAAGATTTATCACCAGTTTTTTTAAATCTGTAAATCTAGTTGATGAATCGACATGATTTCTCACCAGGATTTCCCACCCTGTCTTTCACTGTCAATCTTTTTGATATATCAACAGGATTTATCATCAGCT
>JAWQFJ010000100.1:17500-32500 GCA_034096865.1 Theodoxus fluviatilis
ATGGACACATGGAGAAAGGGCAAAGAGATACTGGAGAGAGATGGACACATGGAGAAAGGGCAAAGAGATACTGGAGAGAGATGGACACATGGAGAAAGGGCAAAGACATACTGGAGAGAGATGGACACACGGAGAAAGGGCAAAGAGATATTGGAGAGAGATGGACACATGGAGAAAGGGCAAAGAGATACTAGAGAGAGATGGACACACGGAGAAAGGGCAAAGAGATACTGGAGAGAGATGGACACATGGAGAAAGGGCAAAGAGATACTGGAGAGATGGACACACGGAGAAAGGGCAAAGAGATACTGGAGAGATGGACACATGTAGAAAGGGCAAAGAGATACTGGAGAGATGGACACACGGAGAAAGGGCAAAGAGATACTGGAGAGAGATGGACACATGGAGAAAGGGCAAAGAGATACTGGAGAGATGGACACATGGAGAAAGGGCAAAGAGATACTGGAGAGAGATGGACACACGGAGAAAGGGCAAAGAGATACTGGAGAGAGATGGACACACGGAGAAAGGGCAAAGAGATACTGGAGAGAGATGGACACATGGAGAAAGGGCAAAGAGATATTGGAGAGAGATGGACACACGGAGAAAGGGCAAAGAGATACTGGAGAGATGGACACATGGAGAAAGGGCAACGAGATACTGGAGAGAGATGGACACACGGAGAAAGGGCAAAGAGATACTGGAGAGAGATGGACACACGGAGAAAGGGCAAAGAGATACTGGAGAGAGATGGACACATGGAGAAAGGGCAAAGAGATACTGGAGAGAGATGGACACATGGAGAAAGGGCAAAGAGATACTGGAGAGAGATGGACACATGGAGAAAGGGCAAAGAGATACTGGAGAGAGATGGACACATGGAGAGAGATGGACACATGGAGAAAGGGCAAAGAGATACTGGAGAGATGGACACATGGAGAAAGGGCAAAGAGATACTGGAGAGATGGACACATGGAGAGAGATGGACACATGGAGAAAGGGCAAAGAGATACTGGAGAGATGGACACATGGAGAAAGGGCAAAGAGATACTGGAGAGATGGACACATGGAGAAAGGGCAAAGAGATACTGGAGAGATGGACACACGGAGAGAGATGGACACATGGAGAAAGGGCAAAGAGATACTGGAGAGATGGACACATGGAGAAAGGGCAAAGAGATACTGGAGAGATGGACACATGGAGAAAGGGCAAAGAGATACTGGAGAGATGGACACATGGAGAAAGGGCAAAGAGATACTGGAGAGATGGACACATGGAGAAAGGGCAAAGAGATACTGGAGAGATGGACACATGGAGAAAGGGCAAAGAGATACTGGAGAGAGATGGACACATGGAGAAAGGGCAAAGAGATACTGGAGAGAGATGGACACATGGAGAAAGGGCAAAGAGATACTGGAGAGAGATGGACACATGGAGAAAGGGCAAAGAGATACTGGAGAGAGATGGACACATGGAGAAAGGGCAAAGAGATACTGGAGAGAGATGGACACATGGAGAAAGGGCAAAGAGATACTGGAGAGAGATGGACACACGGAGAAAGGGCAAAGAGATACTGGAGAGAGATGGACACATGGAGAAAGGGCAAAGAGATAATGGAGAGATGGACACATGGAGAGAGATGGACACACGGAGAAAGGGCAAAGAGATACTGGAGAGAGATGGACACATGGAGAAAGGGCAAAGAGATACTGGAGAGAGATGGACACATGGAGAAAGGGCAAAGAGATACTGGAGAGATGGACACATGGAGAAAGGGCAAAGAGATACTGGAGAGAGATGGACACATGGAGAGAGATGGACACATGGAGAAAGGGCAAAGAGATACTGGAGAGAGATGGACACACGGAGAAAGGGCAAAGAGATACTGGAGAGATGGACACATGGAGAAAGGGCAAAGAGATACTGGAGAGAGATGGACACATGGAGAGAGATGGACACATGGAGAAAGGGCAAAGAGATACTGGAGAGAGATGGACACATGGAGAAAGGGCAAAGAGATACTGGAGAGAGATGGACACATGGAGAAAGGGCAAAGAGATACTGGAGAGATGGACACATGGAGAAAGGGCAAAGAGATACTGGAGAGAGATGGACACATGGAGAAAGGGCAAAGAGATACTGGAGAGAGATGGACACATGGAGAAAGGGCAAAGAGATACTGGAGAGAGATGGACACATGGAGAAAGGGCAAAGAGATACTGGAGAGAGATGGACACACGGAGAAAGGGCAAAGAGATACTGGAGAGAGATGGACACATGGAGAAAGGGCAAAGAGATACTGGAGAGAGATGGACACACGGAGAAAGGGCAAAGAGATACTGGAGAGAGATGGACACACGGAGAAAGGGCAAAGAGATACTGGAGAGAGATGGACACATGGAGAAAGGGCAAAGAGATACTGGAGAGAGATGGACACATGGAGAAAGGGCAAAGAGATACTGGAGAGATGGACACATGGAGAAAGGGCAAAGAGATACTGGAGAGAGATGGACACATGGAGAAAGGGCAAAGAGATACTGGAGAGATGGACACATGGAGAAAGGGCAAAGAGATACTGGAGAGAGATGGACACATGGAGAAAGGGCAAAGAGATACTGGAGAGATGGACACACGGAGAAAGGGCAAAGAGATACTGGAGAGATGGACACATGGAGAAAGGGCAAAGAGATACTGGAGAGATGGACACATGGAGAAAGGGCAAAGAGATACTGGAGAGATGGACACACGGAGAAAGGGCAAAGAGATACTGGAGAGATGGACACACGGAGAAAGGGCAAAGAGATACTGGAGAGAGATGGACACATGGAGAAAGGGCAAAGAGATACTGGAGAGATGGACACATGGAGAAAGGGCAAAGAGATACTGGAGAGATGGACACATGGAGAAAGGGCAAAGAGATACTGGAGAGAGATGGACACACGGAGAAAGGGCAAAGAGATACTGGAGAGATGGACACATGGAGAAAGGGCAAAGAGATACTGGAGAGAGATGGACACATGGAGAAAGGGCAAAGAGATACTGGAGAGAGATGGACACACGGAGAAAGGGCAAAGAGATACTGGAGAGAGATGGACACATGGAGAAAGGGCAAAGAGATACTGGAGAGAGATGGACACATGGAGAAAGGGCAAAGAGATACTGGAGAGAGATGGACACATGGAGAAAGGGCAAAGAGATACTGGAGAGAGATGGACACATGGAGAAAGGGCAAAGAGATACTGGAGAGAGATGGACACATGGAGAAAGGGCAAAGAGATACTGGAGAGATGGACACATGGAGAAAGGGCAAAGAGATACTGGAGAGAGATGGACACATGGAGAAAGGGCAAAGAGATACTGGAGAGAGATGGACACATGGAGAAAGGGCAAAGAGATACTGGAGAGAGATGGACACATGGAGAAAGGGCAAAGAGATACTGGAGAGAGATGGACACACGGAGAAAGGGCAAAGAGATACTGGAGAGAGATGGACACATGGAGAAAGGGCAAAGAGATACTAGAGAGATGGACACACGGAGAAAGGGCAAAGAGATACTGGAGAGAGATGGACACATGGAGAAAGGGCAAAGAGATACTGGAGAGATGGACACACGGAGAAAGGGCAAAGAGATACTGGAGAGATGGACACATGGAGAAAGGGCAAAGAGATACTGGAGAGATGGACACATGGAGAAAGGGCAAAGAGATACTGGAGAGAGATGGACACATGGAGAAAGGGCAAAGAGATACTGGAGAGATGGACACATGGAGAAAGGGCAAAGAGATACTGGAGAGAGATGGACACACGGAGAAAGGGCAAAGAGATACTGGAGAGAGATGGACACACGGAGAAAGGGCAAAGAGATACTGGAGAGAGATGGACACATGGAGAAAGGGCAAAGAGATATTGGAGAGAGATGGACACACGGAGAAAGGGCAAAGAGATACTGGAGAGATGGACACATGGAGAAAGGGCAACGAGATACTGGAGAGAGATGGACACACGGAGAAAGGGCAAAGAGATACTGGAGAGAGATGGACACACGGAGAAAGGGCAAAGAGATACTGGAGAGAGATGGACACATGGAGAAAGGGCAAAGAGATACTGGAGAGAGATGGACACATGGAGAAAGGGCAAAGAGATACTGGAGAGAGATGGACACATGGAGAAAGGGCAAAGAGATACTGGAGAGATGGACACATGGAGAGATGGACACATGGAGAAAGGGCAAAGAGATACTGGAGAGATGGACACATGGAGAAAGGGCAAAGAGATACTGGAGAGATGGACACATGGAGAGAGATGGACACATGGAGAAAGGGCAAAGAGATACTGGAGAGATGGACACATGGAGAAAGGGCAAAGAGATACTGGAGAGATGGACACATGGAGAAAGGGCAAAGAGATACTGGAGAGATGGACACACGGAGAGAGATGGACACATGGAGAAAGGGCAAAGAGATACTGGAGAGATGGACACATGGAGAAAGGGCAAAGAGATACTGGAGAGATGGACACATGGAGAAAGGGCAAAGAGATACTGGAGAGAGATGGACACATGGAGAAAGGGCAAAGAGATACTGGAGAGATGGACACATGGAGAAAGGGCAAAGAGATACTGGAGAGATGGACACATGGAGAAAGGGCAAAGAGATACTGGAGAGAGATGGACACATGGAGAAAGGGCAAAGAGATACTGGAGAGAGATGGACACACGGAGAAAGGGCAAAGAGATACTGGAGAGAGATGGACACATGGAGAAAGGGCAAAGAGATACTGGAGAGAGATGGACACATGGAGAGAGATGGACACACGGAGAAAGGGCAAAGAGATACTGGAGAGAGATGGACACATGGAGAAAGGGCAAAGAGTTACTGGAGAGAGATGGACACATGGAGAAAGGGCAAAGAGATACTGGAGAGATGGACACATGGAGAAAGGGCAAAGAGATACTGGAGAGAGATGGACACATGGAGAAAGGGCAAAGAGATACTGGAGAGAGATGGACACACGGAGAAAGGGCAAAGAGATACTGGAGAGAGATGGACACATGGAGAAAGGGCAAAGAGATAATGGAGAGAGATGGACACATGGAGAGAGATGGACACACGGAGAAAGGGCAAAGAGATACTGGAGAGAGATGGACACATGGAGAAAGGGCAAAGAGTTACTGGAGAGAGATGGACACATGGAGAAAGGGCAAAGAGATACTGGAGAGATGGACACATGGAGAAAGGGCAAAGAGATACTGGAGAGAGATGGACACATGGAGAGAGATGGACACATGGAGAAAGGGCAAAGAGATACTGGAGAGAGATGGACACACGGAGAAAGGGCAAAGAGATACTGGAGAGATGGACACATGGAGAAAGGGCAAAGAGATACTGGAGAGAGATGGACACATGGAGAAAGGGCAAAGAGATACTGGAGAGAGATGGACACATGGAGAAAGGGCAAAGAGATACTGGAGAGAGATGGACACATGGAGAAAGGGCAAAGAGATACTGGAGAGATGGACACATGGAGAAAGGGCAAAGAGATACTGGAGAGAGATGGACACATGGAGAAAGGGCAAAGAGATACTGGAGAGAGATGGACACATGGAGAAAGGGCAAAGAGATACTGGAGAGAGATGGACACATGGAGAAAGGGCAAAGAGATACTGGAGAGAGATGGACACACGGAGAAAGGGCAAAGAGATACTGGAGAGAGATGGACACATGGAGAAAGGGCAAAGAGATACTGGAGAGAGATGGACACACGGAGAAAGGGCAAAGAGATACTGGAGAGAGATGGACACACGGAGAAAGGGCAAAGAGATACTGGAGAGAGATGGACACATGGAGAAAGGGCAAAGAGATACTGGAGAGAGATGGACACATGGAGAAAGGGCAAAGAGATACTGGAGAGATGGACACATGGAGAAAGGGCAAAGAGATACTGGAGAGAGATGGACACATGGAGAAAGGGCAAAGAGATACTGGAGAGATGGACACATGGAGAAAGGGCAAAGAGATACTGGAGAGATGGACACATGGAGAAAGGGCAAAGAGATACTGGAGAGATGGACACATGGAGAAAGGGCAAAGAGATACTGGAGAGATGGACACACAGAGAAAGGGTAAAGAGATACTGGAGAGATGGACACACGGAGAAAGGGCAAAGAGATACTGGAGAGAGATGGACACATGGAGAAAGGGCAAAGAGATACTGGAGAGATGGACACATGGAGAAAGGGCAAAGAGATACTGGAGAGATGGACACATGGAGAAAGGGCAAAGAGATACTGGAGAGATGGACACACAGAGAAAGGGCAAAGAGATAATGGAGAGAGATAGACGGATGGAGAAATGGCAAAGAGATATTGGAGAGAGATGGACACATGGAGAAAGGGCAAAGAGATACTGGAGAGAGATGGACACACGGAGAAAGGGCAAAGAGATACTGGAGAGATGGACACACGGAGAAAGGGCAAAGAGATACTGGAGAGATGGACACACGGAGAAAGGGCAAAGAGATACTGGAGAGATGGACACACGGAGAAAGGGCAAAGAGATATTGGAGAGAGATGGACACACGGAGAAAGGGCAAAGAGATACTGGAGAGATGGACACATGGAGAAAGGGCAAAGAGATATTGGAGAGAGATGGACACACGGAGAAAGGGCAAAGAGATACTGGAGAGAGATGGACACATGGAGAAAGGGCAAAGAGATATTGGAGAGAGATGGACACACGGAGAAAGGGCAAAGAGATACTGGAGAGATGGACACATGGAGAAAGGGCAAAGAGATACTGGAGAGAGATGGACACATGGAGAAAGGGCAAAGAGATACTGGAGAGAGATGGACACATGGAGAAAGGGCAAAGAGATACTGGAGAGATGGACACATGGAGAAAGGGCAAAGAGATACTGGAGAGATGGACACATGGAGAAAGGGCAAAGAGATACTGGAGAGATGGACACATGGAGAAAGGGCAAAGAGATACTGGAGAGATGGACACACGGAGAAAGGGCAAAGAGATATTGGAGAGAGATGGACACACGGAGAAAGGGCAAAGAGATACTGGAGAGATGGACACATGGAGAAAGGGCAAAGAGATATTGGAGAGATGGACACATGGAGAAAGGGCAAAGAGATATTGGAGAGAGATGGACACACGGAGAAAGGGCAAAGAGATACTGGAGAGAGATGGACACATGAAGAAAGGGCAAAGAGATACTGGAGAGAGATGGACACATGGAGAAAGGGCAAAGAGATACTGGAGAGAGATGGACACACGGAGAAAGGGCAAAGAGATACTGGAGAGATGGACACACGGAGAAAGGGCAAAGAGATACTGGAGAGATGGACACATGGAGAAAGGGCAAAGAGATACTGGAGAGATGGACACATGGAGAAAGGGCAAACAGATACTGGAGAGATGGACACATGGAGAAAGGGCAAAGAGATACTGGAGAGATGGACACATGGAGAAAGGGCAAAGAGATACTGGAGAGATGGACACATGGAGAAAGGGCAAAGAGATACTGGAGAGATGGACACATGGAGAAAGGGCAAAGAGATACTGGAGAGAGATGGACACATGGAGAAAGGGCAAAGAGATACTAGAGAGAGATGGACACACGGAGAAAGGGCAAAGAGATACTGGAGAGATGGACACACAGAGAAAGGGCAAAGAGATACTGGAGAGATGGACACACGGAGAAAGGGCAAAGAGATACTGGAGAGAGATGGACACATGGAGAAACGGCAAAGAGATACTGGAGAGAGATGGACACATGGAGAAAGGGCAAAGAGATACTGGAGAGAGATGGACACATGGAGAAAGGGCAAAGAGATACTGGAGAGAGATGGACACATGGAGAAAGGGCAAAGAGATACTGGAGAGAGATGGACACACGGAGAAAGGGCAAAGAGATACTGGAGAGAGATGGACACACGGAGAAAGGGCAAAGAGATACTGGAGAGAGATGGACACATGGAGAAAGGGCAAAGAGATACTGGAGAGATGGACACATGGAGAAAGGGCAAAGAGATACTGGAGAGATGGACACATGGAGAAAGGGCAAAGAGATACTGGAGAGAGATGGACACATGGAGAAAGGGCAAAGAGATACTGGAGAGAGATGGACACACGGAGAAAGGGCAAAGAGATACTGGAGAGAGATGGACACATGGAGAAAGGGCAAAGAGATACTGGAGAGAGATGGACACATGGAGAAAGGGCAAAGAGATACTGGAGAGATGGACACATGGAGAAAGGGCAAAGAGATACTGGAGAGATGGACACATGGAGAAAGGGCAAAGAGATACTGGAGAGAGATGGACACATGGAGAAAGGGCAAAGAGATACTGGAGAGAGATGGACACATGGAGAAAGGGCAAAGAGATACTGGAGAGAGATGGACACATGGAGAAAGGGCAAAGAGATACTGGAGAGAGATGGACACATGGAGAAAGGGCAAAGAGATACTGGAGAGATGGACACATGGAGAAAGGGCAAAGAGATACTGGAGAGAGATGGACACATGGAGAAAGGGCAAAGAGATACTGGAGAGAGATGGACACATGGAGAAAGGGCAAAGAGATACTGGGAGAGATGGACACATGGAGAAAGGGCAAAGAGATACTGGAGAGAGATGGACACACGGAGAAAGGGCAAAGAGATACTGGAGAGAGATGGACACATGGAGAAAGGGCAAAGAGATACTGGAGAGATGGACACATGGAGAAAGGGCAAAGAGATACTGGAGAGATGGACACATGGAGAAAGGGCAAAGAGATACTGGAGAGAGATGGACACATGAAGAAAGGGCAAAGAGATACTGGAGAGAGATGGACACATGAAGAAAGGGCAAAGAGATACTGGAGAGAGATGGACACATGAAGAAAGGGCAAAGAGATACTGGAGAGATGGACACATGGAGAAAGGGCAAAGAGATACTGGAGAGAGATGGACACATGGAGAAAGGGCAAAGAGATACTGGAGAGAGATGGACACATGAAGAAAGGGCAAAGAGATACTGGAGAGATGGACACATGGAGAAAGGGCAAACAGATACTGGAGAGAGATGGACACACGGAGAAAGGGCAAAGAGATACTGGAGAGAGATGGACACATGGAGAAAGGGCAAAGAGATACTGGAGAGATGGACACATGGAGAAAGGGCAAAGAGATACTGGAGAGATGGACACATGGAGAAAGGGCAAAGAGATACTGGAGAGAGATGGACACATGGAGAAAGGGCAAAGAGATACTGGAGAGATGGACACATGGAGAAAGGGCAAAGAGATACTGGAGAGATGGACACATGGAGAAAGGGCAAAGAGATACTGGAGAGAGATGGACACACGGAGAAAGGGCAAAGAGATACTGGAGAGAGATGGACACACGGAGAAAGGGCAAAGAGATACTGGAGAGAGATGGACACATGGAGAAAGGGCAAAGAGATACTGGAGAGATGGACACACGGAGAAAGGGCAAAGAGATACTGGAGAGAGATGGACACATGGAGAAAGGGCAAAGAGATACTGGAGAGATGGACACATGGAGAAAGGGCAAAGAGATACTGGAGAGAGATGGACACATGGAGAAAGGGCAAAGAGATACTGGAGAGAGATGGACACATGGAGAAAGGGCAAAGAGATACTGGAGAGATGGACACACGGAGAAAGGGCAAAGAGATACTGGAGAGATGGACACATGGAGAAAGGGCAAAGAGATACTGGAGAGATGGACACATGGAGAAAGGGCAAAGAGATACTGGAGAGAGATGGACACATGGAGAAAGGGCAAAGAGATACTGGAGAGAGATGGACACATGGAGAAAGGGCAAAGAGATACTGGAGAGAGATGGACACATGGAGAAAGGGCAAAGAGATACTGGAGAGAGATGGACACATGGAGAAAGGGCAAAGAGATACTGGAGAGAGATGGACACATGGAGAAAGGGCAAAGAGATACTAGAGAGAGATGGACACACGGAGAAAGGGCAAAGAGATACTGACTGACTGCCAGACTGACTTACTGACTGCCAGACTGACTTACTGACTGCCAGACTGACTTACTGACTGCCAGACTGACTGCCAGACTGACTTACTGACTGCCAGACTGACTGCCAGACTGACTGCAGTAGGATGCCAGACTGCCAGACTTAACTGCAGCAGTGGGGATGTCAGACTGCCAGACTTGACTGCAGCAGTAGGGATGTCAGACTGCCAGACTTGACTGCAGCAGTGGGGATGCCAGACTGCCAGACTTGACTGCAGCAGTGGGGATGTCAGACTGCCAGACTTGACTGCAGCAGTGGGGATGCCAGACTGCCAGACTTGACTGCAGCAGTGGTGATGCCAGACTTGACTGCAGCAGTGGGGATGCCAGACTTGACTGCAGCAGTGGGGATGCCAGACTTGACTACAGCAGTGGGGATGCCAGACTGCCAGACTTGACTGCAGCAGTGGGGATGCCAGACTTGACTGCAGCAGTGGGGATGCCAGACTGCCAGACTTGACTGCAGCAGTGGGGATGCCAGACGTGACTGCAGCAGTGTGGGTGCCTGACTTGACTGCAGCAGTGGGGATGTCAGACTGCCAGACTTGACTGCAGCAGTGGGGATGTCAGACTGCCAGACTTGACTGCAGCAGTGGGGATGTCAGACTGCCAGACTTGACTGCAGCAGTGGGGATGTCAGACTGCCAGACTTGACTGCAGCAGTGGGGATGTCAGACTGCCAGACTTGACTGCAGCAGTGGGATGTCAGACTGCCAGACTTGACTGCAGCAGTGGGGATGTCAGACTGCCAGACTTGACTGCAGCAGTGGGGATGTCAGACTGCCAGACTTGACTGCAGCAGTGGGGATGTCAGACTGCCAGACTTGACTGCAGCAGTGGGGATGTCAGACTGCCAGACTTGACTGCAGCAGTGGGGATGTCAGACTGCCAGACTTGACTGCAGCAGTGGGGATGTCAGACTGCCAGACTTGACTGCAGCAGTGGGGATGTCAGACTGCCAGACTTGACTGCAGCAGTGGGGATGTCAGACTGCCAGACTTGACTGCAGCAGTGGGGATGTCAGACTGCCAGACTTGACTGCAGCAGTAGGGATGCCAGACTGCCAGACTTGACTGCAGCAGTGGGGATGTCAGACTGCCAGACTTGACTGCAGCAGTGGGGATGTCAGACTGCCAGACTTGACTGCAGCAGTGGGGATGTCAGACTGCCAGACTTGACTGCAGCAGTGGGGATGTCAGACTGCCAGACTTGACTGCAGCAGTGGGGATGTCAGACTGCCAGACTTGACTGCAGCAGTGGGGATGTCAGACTGCCAGAGTTGACTGCAGCAGTGGGGATGCCAGACTTGACTGCAGCAGTGTGGGTGCCTGACTTGACTGCAGCAGTGGGGATGCCAGACTGCCAGACTTGACTGCAGCAGTGGGGATGCCAGACGTGACTGCAGCAGTGTGGGTGCCTGACTTGACTGCAGCAGTGGGGATGTCAGACTGCCAGACTTGACTGCAGCAGTGGGGATGTCAGACTGCCAGACTTGACTGCAGCAGTGGGGATGTCAGACTGCCAGACTTGACTGCAGCAGTGGGGATGTCAGACTGCCAGACTTGACTGCAGCAGTGGGGATGTCAGACTGCCAGACTTGACTGCAGCAGTGGGGATGTCAGACTGCCAGACTTGACTGCAGCAGTAGGGATGCCAGACTGCCAGACTTGACTGCAGCAGTGGGGATGTCAGACTGCCAGACTTGACTGCAGCAGTGGGGATGTCAGACTGCCAGACTTGACTGCAGCAGTGGGGATGTCAGACTGCCAGACTTGACTGCAGCAGTGGGGATGTCAGACTGCCAGACTTGACTGCAGCAGTGGGGATGTCAGACTGCCAGACTTGACTGCAGCAGTGGGGATGCCAGACTGCCAGACTTGACTGCAGCAGTGGGGATGCCAGACTTGACTGCAGCAGTGGGGATGCCAGACTTGACTGCAGCAGTGGGGATGCCAGACTTGACTGCAGCAGTGGGGATGCCAGACTGCCAGACTTGACTGCAGCAGTGGGGATGCCAGACTGCCAGACTTGACTGCAGCAGTGGGGATGTCAGACTGCCAGACTTGACTGCAGCAGTGGGGATGTCAGACTGCCAGACTTGACTGCAGCAGTGGGGATGTCAGACTGCCAGACTTGACTGCAGCAGTAGGGATGCCAGACTGCCAGACTTGACTGCAGCAGTGGGGATGCCAGACTGCCAGACTTGACTGCAGCAGTGGGGATGCCAGACTTGACTGCAGCAGTGGGGATGCCAGACTTGACTGCAGCAGTGGGGATGCCAGACTTGACTGCAGCAGTGGGGATGCCAGACTTGACTGCAGCAGTGGGGATGCCAGACTTGACTGCAGCAGTGGGGATGCCCGACCTGACTGCAGCAGTGAGGATGCCAGACTACCCGACTTTGACTGCAGAAGTCGGGATGCCAGACTGAAGGACTTGACTACAGCAGTGAGGATGCCAGACTTGACTGCAGCAGTGGGGATGCCAGACTGCCTGACTTGTACTACAGCAGTGGGGATGCCAGACTTGACTACACCAGTGAGGATGCCAGACTGCCAGACTTGACTGCAGCTGTGGAGATGCCAGACTTGACTGCAGCAGTGAGGATGCCAGACTTGACTGCAGCAGTGGGGTTGCCAGACTTGACTGCATCAGTGGGGATGCCAGACTTGACTGCAGCAGTGGGGGTGCCTGACGACTGCAGCAGTGGGGATGCCAGACTTGACTGCAGCAGTGGGGATGCCTGACGACTGCAGCAGTGGGGATGCCAGACTTGACTGCAGCAGTGGGGATGCCAGACTTGACTGCAGCAGTGGGGATGCCAGACTTGACTGCAGCAGTGGGGATGTCAAACTGCCAGACTTGACTGCAGCAGTGGGGATGTCAGACTGCCAGACTTGACTGCAGCAGTGGGGATGCCAGACTTGACTGCAGCAGAGGGGATGTCAGACTGCCAGACTTGACTGCAGTAGTGGGGATGCCAGACTTGACTGCAGCAGTGGGGATGCCAGACTTGACTGCAGCAAGTCGGTTGCTCGCCACGTGACGGTGTGTGCTGTGCATTCCAGTGGAGTCACACGGGTTGTTGCCATGACAACATTACATGCCTCGTCCTCCCCCCTTGCCCTGGAATGTTCGTCGTCGTCTAGTGGGGTCTAGTGTCAACTAATACCATCTAGTGTCGTCTAATGCTGTCTATTGGTGTCTAATGTCGTCGACCAGTATCGTCGTGTAGTGTCGTCCAGTGTCATCTAGGTCGTCGTCTCATGCCTTGTACATGTAGTGTCGTCATCTAGCGTCGTCGTCTAGTGTCGTCTAGTGTTGTGCAGTGTCCTCCAGTGTAGTGTCGTCTTGTGTCTTCTAGTGTTGTGCAGTGTCCTCCAGTGTAGTGTCGTCTTGTGTCGTCTAGTGTTGTCTAGTGTTGTGCAGTGTCTTCCAGTGTAGTGTCGTCTTGTGTCTTCTAGTGTTGTGCAGTGTCCTCCAGTGTAGTGTCGTCTAGTGTCGTCTAGTGTTGTCTAGTGTTGTGCAGTGTCTTCCAGTGTAGTGTCGTCTAGTGTTGTCTAGTGTTGTGCAGTGTCTTCCAGTGTAGTGTCGTCTTGTGTTTTCTAGTGTTGTGCAGTGTCTTCCAGTGTAGTGTCGTCTTGTGTCTTCTAGTGTTGTGCAGTGTCTTCCAGTGTAGTGTCGTCTTGTGTCTTCTAGTGTTGTGCAGTGTCTTCCAGTGTAGTGTCGTCTAGTGTCTTCTAGTGTTGTGCAGTGTCTTCCAGTGTAGTGTCGTCTTGTGTCTTCTAGTGTTGTGCAGTGTCCTCCAGTGTAGTGTCGTCTAGTGTTGTCTAGTGTTGTCTAGTGTTGTGCAGTGTCCTCCAGTGTAGTGTCGTCTAGTGTCGTCTAGTGTTGTGCAGTGTCCTCCAGTGTAGTGTCGTCTAGTGTCGTCTAGTGTTGTCTAGTGTTGTGCAGTGTCTTCCAGTGTAGTGTCGTCTAGTGTTGTGCAGTGTCCTCCAGTGTAGTGTCGTCTAGTGTCGTCTAGTGTTGTCTAGTGTTGTGCAGTGTCTTCCAGTGTAGTGTCGTCTAGTGTCGTCTAGTGTTGTGCAGTGTCCTCCAGTGTAGTGTCGTCTAGTGTCGTCTAGTGTTGTCTAGTGTTGTGCAGTGTCTTCCAGTGTAGTGTCGTCTAGTGTTGTCTAGTGTTGTGCAGTGTCCTCCAGTGTAGTGTCGTCTAGTGTCGTCTAGTGTTGTCTAGTGTTGTGCAGTGTCCTCCAGTGTAGTGTCGTCTAGTGTCGTCTAGTGTTGTCTAGTGTTGTGCAGTGTCCTCCAGTGTAGTGTCGTCTAGTGTCGTCTAGTGTTGTCTAGTGTTGTGCAGTGTCCTCCAGTGTAGTGTCGTCTAGTGTCTTCTAGTGTTGTGCAGTGTCTTCCAGTGTAGTGTCGTCTAGTGTCGTCTAGTGTTGTCTAGTGTTGTGCAGTGTCTTCCAGTGTAGTGTCGTCTAGTGTCGTCTAGTGTTGTCTAGTGTTGTGCAGTGTCTTCCAGTGTAGTGTCGTCTAGTGTCTTCTAAAGTCATCGTCTAGTGTCGTTTATGGTCGTCATCATCAAAGACAGCCCCTGCATTCGGTTCTGAACTGCTGAGTCAAATTTGGACTCAAAATATTCAAACGTCTTGGCGATGTAAACAGAAACATTTGTCATTGATGTATACAATTCATGGCAGTTTCTGCATGTTTAAACCGTGCGGTTTCCTCACTGAAGTATCCCCCTGTGGGTTGGGGTTAAGAATTGACCCACCGTGTATCCCTACGCGATTCGGAAGAGGCGAATAGATAGGGATATCGTAGCTTGACTGATCTTACTCTTACTTGAATAGGTTATGGCGAGAGATGGCCTTGCATGGCCTTCAAAGGCTGACAGGCCATAAAACTTCACCCATCCATCCTCACTGAAGTACGTGCGAGAGGAA
>JAWQFJ010000100.1:37500-60000 GCA_034096865.1 Theodoxus fluviatilis
AGATACTGTCCTCTCAAACGCCATGTCTCCAGTTACTGCCCCCTCAAACTCCATGTCTCCAGTTACTGTCCTCTCAAACTCCATGTCTCCAGTTACTGTCCTCTCAAACTCCATGTCTCCAGTTACTGTCCTCTCAACTCCATGTCTCCAGTTACTGTCCTCTCAAACTCCATGTCTCCAGTTACTGTCCTCTCAAACTCCACGTCTCCAGCTACTGTCCTCTCAAACTCCATGTCTCCAGTTACTGTCCTCTCAAACTCCATGTCTCCAGTTACTGTCCTCTCAAACTCCATGTCTCCAGTTACTGTCCTCTCAAACTCCATGTCTCCAGTTACTGTCCTCTCAAACTCCATGTCTCCAGTTACTGTCCTCTCAAACTCCATGTCTCCAGTTACTGTCCTCTCAAACTCCATGTCTCCAGTTACTGTCCTCTCAAACTCCATGTCTCCAGTTACTGTCCTCTCAAACTCCATGTCTCCAGTTACTGTCCTCTCAAACTCCATGTCTCCAGTTACTGTCCTGTCTCCAGTTACTGTCCTCTCAAACGCCATGTCTCCAGTTACTGTCCTCTCAAACTCCATGTCTCCAGTAGGTGTCCTCTCAAACTCCATGTCTCCAGTTTGTGTCCTCTCAAACGCCATGTCTCCAGTTGTTTTCTGCAATACCAATGACATAGTCAGTTACCGTCTACTCCAACAGCATGTCTCCAGTTGCTTACTGCCAGGTGGCACGAGTATTGCCAGTCTTGTCTTTGTTGTTGTCGAAACAGAATTTGTGAAAACGAGGAATACAATATTCGCTATTTCTGAACCAAGGCCGTTGATTCGTGGAGACCTGTCCAGAGCAAAACGAAAGACACCGACTTGAATGGATAGAGTCAACTGGTGAAAGTTTACTTGAAGGGTTGTACAGGGTGTGCAAGATCGCTTGTCTGTCCGTCCTTCACTCAGCCATAGCCACTGCTGATAGGGCACACTGGCTGCATGTGCAGCTCTGCCTGGACTGCCTGGCTGCACGTGAAGCTCTGCCTGGACTGCCTGGCTGCAGGGAAAGCTGGAGCTCTGTGTCTCCAGCACGTTCCAGCAGCAGCTGAGTGTGTTCAGGCGGAGCATGGACGTGGACTGTTATAGAAAGAATTACTTTGGACACGACTGGTGTCCATATGGGTATAGTCTCTCCAAACGTTTTAGTCCCCAGTGGCCAGTGCGAAACTGGTTTTGTTTCTCTACCGCCTCCTTAGGGACCGCGGAGTTCTACTTTCTGTGTCATGTCCTCAGGGACCGCGGAGTTCTACTTTCTGTATCATGTCCTCAGGGACCGCGGAGTGCTACTTTCTGTGTCATGTCCTCAGGGACCGCGGAGTTCTACTTTCTGTGTCATGTCCTCAGGGAACACGGAGTTCTACTTTCTGTGTCATGTCCTCAGGGACCGCGGAGTTCTACTTTCTCTATCATGTCCTCAGGGACCGCGGAGTTCTACTTTCTCTATCATGACCTCAGGGACCACGTAGTTCTGTCAGGGACCGCGGAGTTCTACTTTCTGTATCACGTCCTCAGGGACCACGTAGTTCTGTCAGGGACCGCGGAGTTCTACTTTCTGTATCATGTCCTCAGGGACCGCGGAGTTTTTCTTTCTGTGTCATGTCCTCAGGGACCGCGGAGTTCTACTTTCTGTGTTATGTTCTCAGGGACCGCGGAGTTCTACTTTCTGTGTCATGACCTCAGGGACCGCGGAGTTTTTCTTTCTGTGTCATGTCCTCAGGGACCGCGGAGTTCTGTCAGGGACAGTGGCGTTCTGTCAGGGACCGCGGAGTTCTGTCAGGGACAGTGGAACCGAGTCTCAGCTTCCACCATCTTTTCAGTCGTGACTGCGTCGCCCTCAGCAAACGCTGGAAGACCGAACCAATGTTTTGTTTGGGCGTCAGGGGACGCAACATCTAGAGAGAGATGGGTGGTGGCCACTGCAGGTCTACCCACGACAGTAAGCAGGATGGAGGCAGGGGGAAGATCAGGAGCACCGTGCGAATCACTGCTGCAGGAGAGGAAGGTCAGACGCGTCAAACGGCCCCAGTGGCCCGTACCAACACTTCGCCCTGAAAGCAGAGTTTTGTCCACATCCTGCATTGGTCCCACTCGATCCGGGCATCGCCATCAAGGCGCCATGACGCCTCCCGCCCAAGACTACGCAGCCTCTCCCTGGGGAGGAGAAATAAAAGCCTTAGGGAGGCCAGCCTGGTGCGGGGATTGCGACCCTAAAGCCCTGCAGACAGCGACTGGTGCGGACCGATAGAGCCCGTCCTTTGTTCCTCGGCGAGGCGTGATCCAGGAAGAACCCGTATGTCGCCTGCCCTGTACTCAGTTTACACCGTAGGCCGACCGTAAATCCGGGGCCAGGTCTTGCAGACGAACTAAAGTGTTTTACGAGCAGCGCAGTCCTCCAGTTTCTCCGCGAAAGAAACGTCGGCTACGAGCCCTGGTCCCCGTCATTGCACTGAAAACAGCGATCTTTGGACGCCGGCAGTTTCCCTGACAGACGGCGGGATTTCGCACCATAGCTTTGTTTCCACAGCTCGTTAAGGAAGGCAGGCTGTTTCAGGAAGGCGGGCTGTTTCAGGAAGGCGGGCTGTTTCAGGAAGGCAGGCTGTTTCAGGAAGGCGGGCTGTTACAGAAAGGCAGGCTGTTACAGGAAGGCAGGCTGTTACAGGGAGGCAGGCTGTTACAGGAACGCAGATTGTTACAGGATGGCAGACTGTTACAGGAATGGCAGACTGTTACAGGATGGCAGGCTGTTACAGGAAGGCAAGCTGTTACAGGAAGGAAGGCTGTTACAGGATGGCAGACTGTTTCAGGAATGGCAGGCTGTTACAGGATGGCAGGCTGTTACAGGAATGGCAGTCTGTTTGAGGTATGCATTCTGCTTGAGAAAGGCAGGCTTTATCAGGATGGCAGACTGTTACACGGAGACAGGCTGTTACAGGGTGACAGGCTGTTTCAGGTAGGCAGACCGTTACAAGAATGTCAGTCTGTTACTGAAAGGCAGTCTGTTATAGAAGACAGGCTGTTACCGGAAGGTTGGCTGTTACATGAAGATATGTTGATCCAAGGAGACAGGGTGTTACACGAAGGCATGGCCGTTACAAATATGGCAGACTGTTTGAGAATGGTAGGCTGTTACTAGACGGCAGGTTGTTACAGAAAGACAGGCTGTTATATGAAGACAGACTGTTACAGGAAGGAAGACGAAAAGGCAAGTCTGACAATTACTCCGACTAATTGTATTCTTTTTAAAAATATCTTTTGACCCTGAAAAGGGCCGTTTGATTTTCTTGTCTGTCGAGCGTTGGCCGTCAGGCGTGAGCTCCCTGATTGGAGACGTCGTGCCTGGCGGGACTGGCTGCTGCAGCAGGTCTGTGGCCAGCGGCTGCGGGTGGTGGCTCCAAGTGGTGGCTGTGGCTGCTGAGCCACCACCCGCAGCCGCTGGCCACAGACCTGCTGCAGCAGCCAGTCCCGCCAGGCACGACGTCTCCAATCAGGGAGCTCACGCCTGACGGCCAACGCTCGACAGACAAGAAAATCAAACGGCCCTTTTCAGAGCCAAAAGATATTTTTAAAAAAAACAATTAGTCGGAGTAATTGTCACGACTTGCCTTTTCCCTTTTGTCAGTCCGACCCCAGCAACTACCCTTTTTTGTAACAGGAAGGAAGACTGTAACTGGAAGACATGTCGCTATTGGATGACGGACTGCAACTTGATGGCAGGCTGCTACAGACAGACAGTTACAGAAAAGGCAGGATGTTACAAGAAGACAAAATTTACATGAAAATTGCCGTTACCAGTAGACAGACTGTTACAGGAAGACATAATGTTACATGAAGACAGTTACAAGAATGCACTCCGTTAAATGAAGACAGCTAGAGAAGGATATTATTGCTACAGGAAGACAGGCTGTTACAAAAAGGCAGAATGTTACTGGAAGGCATACTGTTACAGGAATGGCAGGCTGTTATATGAAGACAGACCGGGACATGGAGTATGGGGACCGGGGCATGGAGTATGGGGGCATGAAGTATGGGGGTATGGAGTATGGGGGCATGGAGTATGGAGACCGGGGCATGGAGTATGGGGGCATGAAGTATGGGAACCGGGGCATGGAGTATGGGGGTATGGAGAATGGGGCATAGAGTATGGGAACCGAGGCATGGAAATGGGGGCATGGAGTATGGTGGTATGGAATATGGGGGCATGGAGTATGGGGGTATGGAGAATGGTGGCAAGAAGTATTGAGACCGGGGCATGGAAATGGGGGGCATGGAGTATGGGGGTATGGAATATGGGGGCATGAAGTATGGGGACCGGGGCATGAAGTATGGGGACCGGGGCATGGAGAATGGGGCACGGAGTATGGGGACTGGAGCATGAAGTATGGGGACCGGGACATGAAGTTTGGGGACCGGAGCATGAAGTATGGGGACGGGAGCTTGAAGTATGGGGACCGGGGCATGTAGAATGGGGCATGGAGTATGGGGGTATAGAGTATGGGTTCATGGAGTATGGGGACCGGGGCATGGAGTATAAGGACCGGGGCATGGAGTATGGGGGCATGCAGAATGAGGGCATGTAGTATGGGTTCATGGAGTATGGGGACCGGGGCATGGAGTATTGGGACCGGGGCATGGAGTATGGGGGCATGCAGAATGAGGGCATGTAGTATGGGGGCATGGAGTATGGGGACCGGGGCATGAAGTATGGGGACCGGGGCATGGAGTATGGGCACTGGGGCATGGATTATGGGAGCATGGAGTATGGGGCATGAAGTATGGGGGCACCGGGGTATGGGGGCATGGAGTATGGGGGCATGAAGTAGGGACACCAGGGTATGGGGGCACCGGAGTATGGGGACATGGAGTATGGGGGGCATGGAGTATGGGGGCATGGAGTATGGGGACTGGGGCATAATGTACATATATGTAAACTTTGAATATTGGCGTTTCCTAGCCAGTGTATCATTTTCACTCTGTGAGTCTTCAAAGGCCACTAGCCATGCCAGATCCTGTCTGCCCCCACCAGGACACACACCACCCAGTTGTGGATCCTTTTTTCTCTCCACGAGCGGAAAGGCGCAGTGTTCGAGTTCCCCAGGCACAGTGCTGATGCCACGTTAATATCGCACAGTCCAGTTTTTCTTCCAGCATAGCGCGCACTCTCTCCCGCTCTTTCTCTCCATCCAGTCAATATTGACACAGACAAGATGAAGCCAAAACTGCCTCAGAAACTTTTATTCGTGTCGTCCTCGTCTCCCGCTGTCCTCTCGAGAGGACGCGAGATTTCCAGCACCGTGCCCCTACTGGTGTCGGGCATCGTCGTCTGATCCGTCCCTGACCAAAATGGCCGCTCACACGTGACTGTAGAGAGAGCAACGTCTGTAGTGACTGCTGGAAGCAGGATCCAATATCGGGTGTGTGATGAGAATTGATTCTCGGGGCATTCTCCATCCACACCACCCCTTCTACTAAACCTCTATTTCCCACCACCATTCCCCTCTCCCCCTCCCCTCCGCCACGTGCCCACTATCTTGCACCCCTTTTCATTTCGCCCTTTACTTGCTTGCTTGAGAATCGTTTTCTCACACACACTCACACACACACACACTTACACACACACACTTACACACACACTCACACACACTTACACACACACACACACACACACACACACAGACACAAACACAGACACACACACACATACACATACACACACACACATATTTACACAGACACACACAAACACAGACACACAGAGACTTCGCCTCTTCCACTACCCCCATCCCACAAATTACCCTCTCCATCCTATCTATAGATCCACCAAGCGGCAAATGGAGGGTTTGTCTAGAGTTGTGGCCCCTTGCCACCGCTAGATGTCGCTGCACACTAAAGAAGGCGTGCTATCCGTGATTGGCTGGCTGTGTTTCGTGCTTCATTCTGGCACGGTCAATTTGTGGGCAGATATGGCGTCCCGACCATTCCCCTGCAATGGCAGTGGAGAGGGAACTGGGATGGCGATGGAGAGTGGACTGGGATGGCGATGGAGAGTGGAATGGAGGGAAGCAAGCCGCCTTTTCTCCGCGCTGCGGCGTGGTGGCAGAAGTGGACCTACGGTGTTCAGGCAGTAGGCCTCGCTTGGCCACCGACAGCAGTGCAGCCTTGCAGTCGTGCAGTTTTACAATCTTTGTGGTACAGTCTTACAGACTTACAGTCTTACAGACTTACAGTTTTACAGACTTATACTTTTACAGACTTACAGTTTTACAGTATTACAGTTTTAAAGTATTTCAGTCTTACAACCTCAGTCTTACAACCTCAGTCTTAATTGCAGTCTTATAGTCATACGGAGTTGCAGTCTTACAGTCTTAGAGGTCCTACAACCTTAGTCTTACGGCCTTGCAGTCATACAATGTTGCAGTCTTACAGTCTTAAAGGCCTTACAACCTTAGTCTTACGGCCTTGCAGTCATACAATGTTGCAGTCTTACAGTCTTAGAGGTCCTACAACCTTAGTCTTACGGCCTTGCAGTCATGCAGTTATACAATGTTGCAGTCTTACAGTCTTAAAGGTCTTACATCCTTAGTCTTTCGGCCTTGCAGTCATACACTGTTACAATTTTACTGTCTTATAACATCATTCTTACAGCCTTGCAGTCATGCCATATTACAGTCCTACAGTATTACAAACTTACAATCTTACAAACTTACAGTATTACAAACTTACAAACTTACAATCTTACGAACTTACAGTCTTACAAACTTACAACATCACAGTCTTACAGTCTGGCAGTCATACCATGTTACAGTCCTACAGTATTACAAACTTACAATCTTACAAACGTACAGTCTTACAAACTTACAATATCACAGTCTTACAGTCTTGCAGTCATACAATGTTACAGTCTTACAGTATTAAAACTTCACAGCCTTGTAGTCTCGCAGCCTTACCCTCTTGCAGCCTTACAGTCTTACATACGATCCTACGGCCTCAGTCTCACGGCATTACAGCATTACTTTCTTACATACGATCCTACAGCCTTACAGTCTCACGGCATTACAGCATTACTTTCTTACATACGATCCTACAGCCTTACAGTATCAAGGCATTACAGCCTTACAGTCTCACGGCATTACAGCATTACTTTCTTACATACGATCCTTCGGCCTCGGTCTCACGGCATTACAGTCTTACTTTCTTACATACGATCCTACGGTCTCAGTCTCACGGCATTACAGCTTTACAGTCTCACGGCATTACAGCCTTACTTTCTTACATACGATCCTTCGGCCTCAGTCTCACGGCATTACAGCCAGCCTTACAGTCTTACAAACGATCCTACGGTCTCAGTCTCACGGCATTACAGCCTTACAGTCTCACGGCATTACAGCCTTACTTTCTTACATACGGTCCTACGGCCTCGGTCTCACGACATTACAGCCTTACTTTCTTACATACGATCCTTCGGCCTCGGTCTCGCGGCATTACAGCCTTACAGTCTCGCGGCATTACAGCCTCACAGTCTCACGGCATTACAGCCTTACAGACTCACGGCATTACAGCCTTACAGTCTCACGGCATTACAGCCTCACAGTCTCGCGGCATTACAGCCTCACAGTCTCGCGGCATTACAGCCTCACAGTCTCACGGCAATACAGCCTTACAGTCTCACGGCATTACAGCCTTACAGTCTCACGGCATTACAGCCTTACAGTCTCACGGCATTACAGCCTTACAGTCTCACGGCATTACAGCCTCACAGTCTCACGGCATTACAACCTTACAGTCTCACGGCATTACAGCCTCACAGTCTCACGGCATTACAGCCTTACAGTCTCACGGCATTACAGCCTCACAGTCTCGCGGCATTACAGCCTCACAGTCTCACGGCATTACAGCCTTACAGTCTCACGGCATTACCGCCTTACAGTCTCACGGCATTACAGCCTCACAGTCTCGCGGCATTACAGCCTTACAGTCTCACGGCATTACAGCCTCACAGTCTCGTGGCATTACAGCCTTACTGTCTCACGGCATTACAGCCTTACAGTCTCACGGCATTACAGCCTTACAGTCTCACGGCATTACAGCCTCACAGTCTCACGGCATTACAGCCTTACAGTCTCACGGCATTACAGCCTTACAGTCTCACGGCATTACAGCCTTACAGTCTCGCGGCATTACAGCCTTACAGTCTCACGGCATTACAGCCTTACAGTCTCACGGCATTACAGCCTCACAGTCTCACGGCATTACAGCCTTACAGTCTCACGGCATTACAGCCTTACAGCCTCGCGGCATTACAGCCTCACAGTCTCACGGCATTACAGCCTCGCAGTCTCGCGGCATTACAGCCTTACAGTTTCACGGCATTACAGCCTTACAGTCTCACGGCATTACAGCCTTACAGTCTCACGGCATTACAGCCTTACAGTCTCACGGCATTACAGCCTAACGGTCTCACGGCATTACAGCCTTACAGTCTCGAGGCATTACAGCCTTACAGTCTCACGGCATTACAGCCTTACAGTCTCACGGCATTACAGCCTTACAGTCTCACGGCATTACAGCCTTACAGTCTCACGGCATTACAGCCTTACAGTCTCACGGCATTACAGCCTTACAGTCTCACGGCATTACATCCTCACAGTCTCACGGCATTACAACCTTACAGTCTCACGGCATTACAGCCTTACAGTCTCACGGCATTACAGCCTTACAGTCTCACGGCATTACAGCCTTACAGTCTCACGGCATTACAGCCTTACAGTCTCACGGCATTACAGCCTTACAGTCTCACGGCATTACAGCCTTACAGTCTCACGGCATTACAGCCTTACAGTCTCACGGCAATACAGCCTCACAGTCTCACGGCATTACAGCCTTACAGTCTCACGGCATTACAGCCTTACAGTCTCACGGCATTACAGCCTCACAGTCTCACGGCACTACAGCCTTACAGTCTCACGGCATTACAGCCTTACAGTCTCACGGCATTACAGCCTCACAGTCTCACGGCATTACAGCCTCACAGTCTCACGGCATTACAGCCTTACAGTCTCACGGCATTACAGCCTTACAGTCTCACGGCATTACAGCCTTACAGTCTCACGGCATTACAGCCTTACAGTCTCAAGCCATTACAGCCTCACAGTCTCACGGCATTACAGCCTTACAGTCTCACGGCATTACAGCCTCACAGTCTCACGGCATTACAGCCTCACAGTCTCACGGCATTACAGCCTTACAGTCTCACGGCATTACAGCCTTACGGTCTCGCGGCATTACAGCCTTACAGTCTCACGGCATTACAGCCTTACAGTCTCACGGCATTACAGCCTCACAGTCTCGCGGCATTACAGCCTTACAGTCTCACGGCATTACAGCCTTACAGTCTCACGGCATTACAGCCTTACAGTCTCGCGGCATTATAGCCTCACAGTCTCACGGCATTACAGCCTTACAGTCTCGCGGCATTACAGCCTCACAGTCTCGCGGCATTACAGCCTTACAGTCTCACGGCATTACAGCCTCACAGTCTCACGGCATTACAGCCTTACAGTCTCACGGCATGACAGCCTTACAGTCTCACGGCATTACAGCCTCACAGTCTAACGGCATTACAGCCTTACAGTCTCGCGGCATTACAGCCTTACAGTCTCACGGCATTACAGCCTTACAGTCTCACGGCATTACAGTCTCACAGTCTCACGGCATTACAGCCTCACAGTCTCACGGCATTACAGCCTTACAGTCTCACGGCATTACAGCCTCACAGTCTCACGGCATTACAGCCTTACAGTCTCACGGCATTACAGTCTCACAGTCTCACGGCATTACAGCCTCACAGTCTCACGGCATTACAGCCTCACAGTCTCACGGCATTACAGCCTTACAGTCGTGAGGACTTGCAGCCTTACAGTCTCACTGCATTACAGCCTTACAGTCTCACGGCATTACAGCCTTACAGTCTCACGGCATTACAGCCTTACAGTCTCGCGGCATTACAGCCTCACAGTCTCACGGCATTACAGCCTTACAGTCGTGAGGACTTGCAGCCTTACAGTCTCACGGCATTGCAGCCTCACAGTCTCGCGGCATTACAGCCTCACAGTCTCACGGCATTACAGCCTTACAGTCTCACGGCATTACAGTCTCACAGTCTCACGGCATTACAGCCTCACAGTCTCACGGCATTACAGCCTCACAGTCTCACGGCATTACAGCCTTACAGTCTCACGGCATTACAGCCTTACGGTCTCGCGGCATTACAGCCTTACAGTCTCACGGCATTACAGCCTTACAGTCTCACGGCATTACAGCCTCACAGTCTCGCGGCATTACAGCCTTACAGTCTCACGGCATTACAGCCTTACAGTCTCACGGCATTACAGCCTTACAGTCTCGCGGCATTATAGCCTCACAGTCTCACGGCATTACAGCCTTACAGTCTCGCGGCATTACAGCCTCACAGTCTCGCGGCATTACAGCCTTACAGTCTCACGGCATTACAGCCTCACAGTCTCACGGCATTACAGCCTTACAGTCTCACGGCATGACAGCCTTACAGTCTCACGGCATTACAGCCTCACAGTCTAACGGCATTACAGCCTTACAGTCTCGCGGCATTACAGCCTTACAGTCTCACGGCATTACAGCCTTACAGTCTCACGGCATTACAGTCTCACAGTCTCACGGCATTACAGCCTCACAGTCTCACGGCATTACAGCCTTACAGTCTCACGGCATTACAGCCTCACAGTCTCACGGCATTACAGCCTTACAGTCTCACGGCATTACAGTCTCACAGTCTCACGGCATTACATCCTCACAGTCTCACGGCATTACAGCCTCACAGTCTCACGGCATTACAGCCTTACAGTCGTGAGGACTTGCAGCCTTACAGTCTCACTGCATTACAGCCTTACAGTCTCACGGCATTACAGCCTTACAGTCTCACGGCATTACAGCCTTACAGTCTCGCGGCATTACAGCCTCACAGTCTCACGGCATTACAGCCTTACAGTCGTGAGGACTTGCAGCCTTACAGTCTCACGGCATTGCAGCCTCACAGTCTCGCGGCATTACAGCCTCACAGTCTCACGGCATTACAGCCTTACAGTCTCACGGCATTACAGCCTTACAGTCGTGACGTCTTGCAGCAGTCTGACTGTCCTGTAAATAGCGGTTCTCTGTAGCCCAGACAAAATGACGTCACTTTGCTGTTGACGACGGAGGCACATTGTCGGTATAGAAGATTCCAAGTTCTTCGTGCGTGCCTGGGTAATGAAATGTCAGAGAAGTGTGTTTTTTCACTTTCAACATAAAAGTTCCTTGGAAAGAACGAGGACTGCGTCCGTCCACAGGCAGGACGAGAGGCGCAGAGGGAGATAGCCAACGCCTTTCTGGACGCTGTCAGGCAGGGAGGATTGTGTAGGGCTTCGCAGTACAGCTTCACAGTGCTGTGTGTGGTAGTGCAGTTTCACAGTACTGTGTGTGGTAGTACAGCTTCACGGTGCTGTGTGTGGTGGTATAAGTACATCTTTACAGTGCTGGGTGGTAGTACAGCTTTTTATTGTTGTGTGTGGTAGTGCAGCTTCATAGTGCTGTGTGTGGTAGTACAGCTTCATAGCGCTGTGTGTACAGCGTCTTAGTGCTGTGTGTGGCAGTACAGCTTTTTATTGTTGTGTGTGGTAGTGCAGCTTCATAGTGCTGTGTGTGGTAGTACAGCTTCATGGTGTTGTGTGTGGTTGTACAGCTTCTTAGTGCTGTGTGTGGCAGTACAGCCTCATAGTGCTGTGTGTGGCAGTACAGCTTCATAGTGCTGTGTGTGGTAGTACAGCTTCATAGTGCTGTGTGTGGCAGTACAGTTTCACAGTGCTGTGTGTGGTAGTACAGTTTCATAGTGATGTGTGTGGTAGCACAGCTTCTTAGTGCTGTGTGTGGTTGTACAGCTTCATAGTGCTGTGTGTGGTTGTACAGCTTCATAGAGCTGTGTGTGGTTGTACAGCTTCATAGTGCTGTGTGTGGTTGTACAGCTTCATAGTGCTGTGTGTGGTTGTACAGCTTCATAGTGCTGTGTGTGGTTGTACAGCTTCATAGTGCTGTGTGTGGTTGTACAGCTTCATAGTGCTGTGTGTGGTTGTACAGCTTCATAGTGCTGTGTGTGGTAGTACAGCTTCATAGTGCTGTGTGTGGTTGTACAGCTTCATAGTGATGTGTGTGGCAGTACATCTTCATAGTGCTGTGTGTGGTAGTACAGCTCCTCAGTGCTGTGTGTGGTAGTACAGCTTCACGGTGCTGTGTGCGGTAGTACAGCTTCATAGCGCTGTGTGTGGTAGTACAGCTTCATGGTGCTGTGTGTGGTAGTGCAGTTTCACAGTGCTATGTGTGGTAGTACATCTTCATGCTGCTGTGTGTGGTTGTACAGTTTCTCAGTGCTGTGTGTGGTAGTACAGCTTCACGGTGCTGTGTGTGGTAGTACAGCTTCATGGTGCTGTGTGGTAGTACAGCTTCATGGTGCTGTGTGTGGTAGTACAGCTTCTCAGTGCTGTGTGGTAGTACAGCTTCGTGGTGCTGTGTGTGGTAGTACAGCTTCTTAGTGCTGTGTGGTAGTACAGCTTCATAGTGCTGTGTGTGGTAGTACAGCTTCTCAGTGCTGTGTGGTAGTACAGCTTCACGGTGCTGTGTGTGGTAGTACAGCTTCTCAGTGCTGTGTGGTAGTACAGCTTCATAGTGCTGTGTGTGGTAGTACAGCTTCATAGTGCTGTGTGTGGCAGTACAGCTTCATGGTGCTGTGTGTGGTAGTACAGCTTCTCAGTGCTGTGTGGTATTACAGCTTCATGGTGCTATGTGTGGTAGTACAGCTTCATGGTGCTGTGTGTGGTAGTACAGCTTCATGGTGCTGTGTGTGGTAGTACAGCTTCATAGTGCTATGTTTGGTAGTACAGCTTCTCAGTGCTGTGTGGTAGTGCAGCTTCACGGTGCTGTGTGTGGTAGTACAGCTTCATGGTGCTGTGTGGTAGTACAGCTTCATGGTGCTGTGTGTGGTAGTGTAGCTTCATGGTGCTGTGTGTGGTAGTACAGCTTCTCAGTGCTGTGTGTGGTAGTACAGTTTCTCAGTGTTGTGTGTGGTTGTACAGCTTCATGGTGCTGTGTGTGGTAGTGCAGCTTTATGGTGCTGTGTGTAGTAGTACAGCTTCATGGTGCTGTGTGTGGTAGTGCAGCTTCATGGTGCTGTGTGTGGTAGTACAGCTTCTCAGTGCTGTGTGTGGTAGTGCAGCTTCATAGTGCTGTGTGTGGTAGTGCATCTTCATAGTTCTGTGTGTGGTAGTGCAGCTTCATAGTGCTGTGTGTGGTAGCACAGCTTCATAGTGCTATGTGTGGTTGTACAGCTTCATAGTGCTGTGTGTGGTAGTACAGCTTCTCAGTGCTGTGTGTGGTAGTGCAGCTTCATAGTGCTGTGTGTGGTTGTACAGCTTCTCAGTGCTGTGTGTGGTAGTGCAGCTTCATAGTGCTATGTGTGGTAGTACAGCTTCATGGTGCTGTGTGTGGTAGTGCAGCTTCATAGTGCTGTGTGTGGTAGTACAGCTTCTCAGTGCTGTGTGTGGTAGTGCAGCTTCACAGTGCTGTGTGTGGTAGTGCAGCTTCATAGTGATGTGTGTGGCAGTACATCTTCACAGTGCTGTGTGTGATTGTACAGCTTCACGGTGCTGTGTGTGGTAGTGCAGCTTCATAGTGCTGTGTGTGGTAGTGCAGCTTCATGGTGCTATGTGTGGTAGTGCAGTTTCACAGTGCTGTGTGTGGTAGTACAGCTTCACAGTGCTGTGTGTGGTAGTACAGTTTCACAGTGCTGTGTGTGGTTGTACAGCTTCACGGTGCTGTGTGTGGTTGTACAGTTTCACAGTGCTGTGTGTGGTTGTACAGCTTCACGGTGTTATGCGTGGTTGTACAGCTTCATGGTGCTATGTGTGGTTGTACAGTTTCACAGTGCTGTGTGTGGTTGTACAGCTTCACGGTGCTGTGTGTGGTTGTACAGCTTCACGGTGCTGTTTGTGTTAGTACAGCTTCATGGTGCTGTATGTGGTAGTACAGCTTCACAGTACTGTTTGTGTTAGTACAGCTTCACGGTACTGTGTGTGGTAGTACAGCTTCACGGTGCTGTGTTTGGTAGTACAGCTTCACGGTAATGTGTGTGGTAGTACAGCTTCACGGTGCTGTGTGTGGTAGTACAGCTTCATAGTGCTGTGTGTGGTAGTACAGCTTCACAGTGCTGTGTGTGGTAGTGCAGCTTCATGGTGCTGCGTGTGGTAGTACAGCTTCTCAGTGCTGTGTGTGGTAGTACAGCTTCATGGTGCTGTGCGTGGTAGTACAGCTTCACAGTGCTGTGTGTTGTAGTACAGCTTCATAGTGCTGTGTGTGGTAGTACAGCTTCATGGTGCTGTGCGTGGTAGTACAGATTCACAGGGCTGTGTGTGGTAGTACAGCTTGACAGTGCTGTGTGTGGTAGTACAGCTTCATGGTGCTGTGTGTTGTAGTACAGCTTCATGGTGCTGTGCGTGGTAGTACAGCTCTACAGTGCTGTGTGGTAGTACAGCTTCATAGTGCTGTGTGTGGTAGTACAGCTTCATGGTGCTGTGTGTTGTAGTACAGCTTCATGGTGCTGTGCGTGGTAGTACAGCTTGACAGTGCTGTGTGTGGTAGTACAGCTTCATAGTGCTGTGTGTGGTAGTACAGCTTCATAGTGCTGTGTGTGGTAGTACAGCTTTATAGTGCTGTGTGTTGTAGTACAGCTTCATTGTGCTGTGCGTGGTAGTACAGCTTCACAGTGCTGTGTGTGGTAGTACAGCTTGACAGTGCTGTGTGTGGTAGTACAGCTTCATAGTGCTGTGTGTGGTAGTACAGCTTCATAGTGCTGTGTGTGGTAGTACAGCTTCTCAGTGCTGTGTGTGGTAGTACAGCTTCATGGTGCTGTGCGTGGTAGTACAGCTTCACAGTGCTGTGTGTGGTAGTACAGCTTCATAGTGCTGTGTGTGGTAGTACAGCTTCATGGTGCTGTGCGTGGTAGTACAGCTTCACAGTGCTGTGTGTGGTAGTACAGCTTCATGGTGCTGTGCGTGGTAGTACAGCTTCATGGTGCTGTGTGTGGTAGTACAGCTTCATGGTGCTGTGTGTGGTAGTACAGCTTGACAGTGCTGTGTGTGGTAGTACAGCTTCATGGTGCTGTGTGTGGTAGTACAGCTTCATGGTGCTGTGCGTGGTAGTACAGCTTCACAGTGCTGTGTGTGGTAGTACAGCTTCACGGTGCTGTGTGTGGTAGTGCAGCTTCACAGTACTGTGTGTGGTAGTACAGCTTCACAGTACTGTGTGTGGTAGTACAGTTTCTTAGTGTTGTGTGTGGTTGTACAGCTTCACAGCGCTGTGGGTGGTTGTACAGCTTCAAAGTGCTGTGTGTGGTTGTACAGTTTCTCAGTGTTGTGTGTGGTTGTACAGCTTCAAAGTACTGTGTGTGGTTGTACAGCTTCAAAGTGCTGTGTATGGTTGTACAGCTTCAAAGTGCTGTGTGTGGTTGTACAGCTTCACAGCGCTGTGTGTGGTTGTACAGCTTCACAGCGCTGTGTGTGGTTGTACAGTTTCTCAGTGTTGTGTGTGGTTGTACAGCTTCACAGCGCTGTGTGTGGTTGTACAGCTTCAAAGTGCTATGTGTGGTTGTACAGCTTCACAGCGCTGTGTGTGGGTGTATAGCTTCACGGCGCTGTGTGTGGTTGTACAGCTTCAAAGTGCTATGTGTGGTTGTACAGCTTCACAGCGCTGTGTGTGGTTGTACAGCTTCACGGTGCTGTGTGTGGCAGTACAGCTTCTCGGTGCTGCGGTAGTACAGTCACGTGGTGCAGTTTGTGCGCACGCAGCGAATGCAGCCTGTTCACAATGATATCCTCTACACCACGTGACTGGTCCCTGGAGAGCTGCAGCAGTCCTGTCAGTGGGACTGCCTCCTCCGTGGTGCACAGGGGGGACCGCACCGTGCACAGTGCAGGGGAAAAGTTCTCCAGCTACTGAGTGGAAAATGGCGTCGGTGATGAGATCACGCTGCTCGTCGAAAACTGACGGCTGCGTTCTACCTGGTCGCGGGCTCACGAGTGTCGAGGGAGAACTGCGCTTTTTCTGATGCGCGCTTGGGGACCAGGGCCAAGACTGCCAGTCAGGTCGCTTCAGATCCGGGTCTTGCAGACGCTGGTGGGAGGGTCAGGCGGCCTACTCTTGGCTGGGAGTCAGACAGCGTAATTAAGCGACTGGTTATTAATATCTTCTTTTTGATTTGCCCTAGAATCGCTATCGACCCCCCAGTCGAGGGCGGCCCGTCAGTGATGAAAAGGTCTCTGTGCCTCCACGATGCGTCTTCGCCATGATGAAATGGCACGGCGAAAATAGAAATAATTTCAAAAAATTGAATCAGGTCCGCTTATCCGAAGGATCTGTGGGAATGCTAATGGGCGTGGCGGGCAGCGCGTAAGTCACGGACAGTCCGGCCCCAGCGCTCCCCACAGCATTGATCGTGGCAGGCAACGCGGGACTGAGTCCCGCCGTGGGCCGAGTCAACATGGCGCTGAAAGAGCGACTTGTGTCCGTGGTCCTTCTCCAGCCAGAACACGCCCCCGCCCCAGCCTTCTCTAGACACGACCCCGCCCCAGCCCTATTTAGTCACCTGCCTGTCCCTGCCTGGGCTTGGAAACTCCGGTGCGCTGTGGAGATTTCTAGAGAGAATGGAGGGAGGACGCTGCAGATATTTCTAGAGAGAATGGAGGGAGGACGCTGTAGAGGTTTCTCGAGAGAATGGAGGGATAACGCTGTGGAGATTTCTAGAGAGAATGGAGGGAGGACGCTGTGAAGATTTCTAGAGAGAATGGACTGAGGACGCTGTGGAGATTTCTAGAGAGAATGGAGGGAGGACGCTGCAGAGATTTCTAGAGAGAATGGAGGGAGGACGCTGTGGAGATTTCTAGAGAGAATGGAAGGAGGACGCTGTGGAGATTTCTAGAAAGAATGGAAGGAGGACGCTGTGGAGGTTTCTAGAGAGAATGGAGGGATAACGCTCTGGAGATATCTAGAGAGAATGAAGGGAGCACGCTGTGGAGATTTCTAGAGAGAATGGAGGGAGGACGCTGTGGAGATATCTAGAGAGAATGGACTGAGGACGCTGTGGAGGTTTCTAGAGAGAATGGAGGGAGGACGCTGTGGAGATTTCTAGAAAGAATGGACTGAGGACGCTGTGGAGATTTCTAGAGAGAATGGAGGGAGGACGCTGTGGAGATTTCTAGAGAGAATGGAGGGAGGACGCTGTGGAGATTTCTAGAGAGAATGGAGGGAGGACGCTGTGGAGATTTCTAGAGAGAATGGAGGGAGGACGCTGTGGAGATTTCTAGAGAGAATAGAAGGAGGACGCTTTGGAGATTTCTAGAGAGAATGGAGGGAGGACGCTGTGGAGATTTCAAGAGAGAATGGATGGAGGACGCTGTGGAGATATCTAGAGAGAATGGAGGGAGCACGCTGTGGAGATTTCTAGAGAAAATGGAGGGAGGACGCTGTGGAGATTTCTAGAGAGAATAGAGGGAGGACTCTGTGGAGGGTTCTAGAGAGAATGGAGGGAGGACGCGAGGATGGGCGGACAGGACTCGAGTTGGTGTATCCGTCTGCTTCACTTAAAGCATAGACATCTGGTCAGAGCCTACCCCCCCTCCCCCCCCCCCCCCCCTCCCCCCTTCCCCCCCTCCCCCCCTCCCCCCCTTCCCCCCCTCCCCCCACCCCGTTCCTCAGTCACCACACATCCCCGGGTCAAGAGCATCGTAGGGAGGAAGGGCAAATACATGACTTGATTAGTTGAAAATATCAACTGCAGTAAAACCGGATATTATTATTGGTACAGAAAAAAGATGGGTTTACCAGAAAAATAAATGATTCAGCCAGAAAACAAAAATCACAAAAATAATTTATTATAGCAGAAAAAGAAATACATTTACCAGAGGAATAAATGCATTTGCCAGAAGAATAAATGGTTTTCCCAGACAATATAATGGTTTTACCACAAAATTGTTCATCAGAAAAAACTGGAATACCACAAAAATACATTAAAATCACACCATGGGCAATGGCGGAAAACTAAAATTATAAATCCTTCTTTGTTTCACTGACTGTGATTGCCACTCCCATAGGATGCATCTTTCTGTCAGCATCGGAAAAACCCAGGATGTGGGTTTTTCTTTATTTTACACACACACACACACACACACACACTCACACACACACACACACACACTCACACACACACACACACACACACACACACACACACACACACACACACACACACACACACACACACACACACACACACACACGCACACACATTTTTTTTCATTAGGCCGGAAGCTCTTTCGCACATTTTGCCTCCATGGGTTTCAACCAATAAGTCTTCGTTTGTCATCCGTGCACCAACAGATTCGGTTCCAGCACTAAACAGACTTCAGTTCTATACGTCTGCACCCGGAAACGTTACAAGTACAAGGCTGTAAGTTTCGAGGCGACAAACGCGTGTTCGACCACGCGTTCGCTGTTTGGAGTTTTGCCCTGTGCATTACGCATACGTTGAAGTAAGCTTGACGTGGTATTTACCGAGACTTCTGATGAAATGCTTCTGAGGTGAGACAGTAACATGAATGATGCTAACACCGGACCGCACCTTTTCGAGCCCGTGAATGAGCCATGTTAGAGCAGATAAGTTTTTCATCGGCGCTGCCTGCAACGCGTATGCTCTAACTGTTCAAGTGATTTTCGTGCATAATGGCCTTATATAGCCTACAAAGGTTGATAGGCCGTAAAACACCATCAATCCAATCCAATCGCTGGTTGGAAGAATGCTGAAGGGGTCAGAGCCGTTGACCCTGGTGGTTGTTCATCAAATGGTGAGATTTTTGGGCGCTGGGGAAGTGACGACTGAAACAAAGGGTGGGTCCTGAGAGAACGGAAGGTTGCAGCTGCGTCATCTCCCCTTGCGTACTCCGTCACAAGGCGAAGCATAGATTCTTGTGGGGCGTCTGGCTGTTGAGTAGAGGTAGAGGGCAAGAGGTGGACTAAATCTGTAGTTGCCAACGATTTGCACAATGGAATGGCGGATCTGTCTACGGTTGACATTGTGTACAAAGCTAGTGTTGCCTGATGCAATGAAAACTATTCAAATGCTTCGGCGTGTAGATGCGTCGACCTGCTTTTCCAAGTTTTAAATGTAGGAGCTTTCACGACTTGCTGATGCATTCAACATACAACTTTGATAAATTAATACTGTTCATGGCTTATATTTTCTTTGAATGGGTTTCTAGCATCCCAAAATACAGCGTTTTCTTTGCGAACCGTAGACAGGTCTGCCATTTAATTATGCAAATAGTTGGCAACTACGGATTTAGTCCTCGTCTTGATGTGATAGAAATATCGTCGTCAACTACCGTCGAAATGACCGACAGTCAGGTTTTATGCAAACCAGACTTTGACGATTAGTTAGCAACTACCGTTTAGTTGGCAACTAAAGCTTTAGTCGGCTTTCGTGCATCAGACCCCTGATGTCGTCCGTCAGAAAGTGCCAGCCCCGAGAGAGCAGTTAGCAGTGTTTTATCCCTCTCCACAGTCTCCACTCAGTCCCCTCACATACTTTCACCACAGCAAACTACTTTCAAGGCATGGCTGGTTTTCTAATAACTATCTTTTATTTGAGGCCTGGCTGGCTTCTACATTCTGAAGTGTTCATTATAAAACACATGCATATACACACGAGTAAATCCGTCACCCTGGTTTCACATATGCACAATTCTTAACAATGGAGAAAGGACGTACCGTCACGACGACATCGCAGGGAGACGGGAAAAAGGGTTGTGTTTAGCAGAGTGTGGACACGCACATGATGTTGCTGCCTAAGAGCAGACAGCCAGGACAGGGCAGTCGGTGCTGGACAAGAGGGCAAGGGGAAGGGGCTGGGGAGGACAGGGCAGTTGGTGCTGGACAAGAGGGCAAGGGGAAGGGGCTGGGGAGGACAGGGCAGTCGGTGCTGGACAAGAGGGCAAGGGGAAGGGGCTGGGGAGGACAGGGCAGTCGGTGCTGGACAAGAGGGCAAGGGGAAGGGGGCTGGGGAGGACAGGGCAGTCGGTGCTGGACAAGAGGGCAAGGGGAAGGGGCTGGAGAGGACAGGGCAGTTGGTGCTGGACAAGAGGGCAAGGAGAAGGGGCTGGGGAGGACAGGGCAGTCGGTGCTGGACAAGAGGGCAAGGGGAAGGGGCTGGGGAGGACAGGGCAGTCGGTGCTGGACAAGAGGGCAAGGAGAAGGGGCTGGAGAGGACAGGGCAGTCGGTGCTGGACAAGAGGGCAAGGGGAAGGGGCTGGGGAGGACAGGGCAGTCGGTGCTGGACAAGAGGGCAAGGGGAAGGGGCTGGGGAGGACAGGGCAGTCGGTGCTGGACAAGAGGGCAAGGAGAAGGGGCTGGGGAGGACAGAGCAGTCGGTGCTGGACAAGAGGGCAAGGGAGGTCAAGAAGGGAAAGGGGCTGGGGAGGACAGGGTTTGGGCAGAGACGCCTGGGCTGGGTGCAGGAGAAGTGCCCACTTGACGAAATTGTCTGCAAAGGGCGTCAGTTTGTAGAGACCCTCTTGTTCTCCCTTAATCTCATTCCTCAAGGTACTGTAAGGAACCACGTGGCTCCCATAGCACTCCAAGCAGTGTAAGTTTACAGTCCATTGCTTGTCACGGGAAAACGGGTGCGCCCAGTACTGAAGACAACATCGCGCCTTTCTCTGTCAAAGCTTTGTCGCCTCCAGACATGCACTGTTCACTGTCAAGATTTTAATAGGAATTTTTGCAAGTGGGCATGATACGCTAATGGTTTCCATACAAAGTGACAACGATCACTTCGAGGTAAGAACTGGGGACCACAGAAAGCAATACGTCCTTTCCAGATCAATCCCCATCACGTGGCAAAACGGCGAGGCAGATGTGTAAACACCGCAAGGGTACCGCCTTGCTGCATGGCGGTGCCGAGCTGTGAGCACGTCGGACCAGGCACGCGGGCCTGCGCGTGGCGTGTGAATGAACATGAAGAGGAATGGCGGACAGCAGCAAGGGAACATCTGCTCCACAGCTGTGTACACCTCCAGCAGCCTGGCATCCCCACCTCTATGATGCTAGGTGTTGTAGATTTCAGTCCCTCTGTGTATCCATACACCACTCTCTGTCTCTCTCTCTCTGTCTCTCTCTCTCTCTCTGTCTCTCTCTCTCTCTCTCTCTCTCTCTCTTTCTTGTGTGTAATAGAGTCAGTTACCTCCCCGCATATGTGTCTTGAGCTAAGTATTTCCCGGGGAAATGCGTGGTTCACGTACAGAAAGGATATGGACGTCATGTCAACTACAAAAATAATCTGGGATGCACTTTTTCTGATGTATATATCCAAAACATACAGAATTGTCTATCAGAATTAAATGGCAGAGAAATAAAGATAGAAAATCAGCTAGATGTGAATGAGTTTACGAAGACACTAACGAAATGTATCGTACAGGCTGCGGAATTTCTTAGAAAAACTTTTAAACACAGCGTTCACTCGTCTTCGAGAGGATGGTTTGACAAAGATTGTGTAAATGCTAAGAAGGCTGCCAGACGACATTTACGGTTGTTCTTGAACACTAAATCGGATGAAGATAGAAAGACAGATATAATTGGTTCAGGAACAAATAAAAGAAGAATACAGAACGAATGTGAGTAATACACTAGCTACGAATATCAGAAACAGTGCAAAATTCTGGAGACAAGTTAAAAATCTGGGCACAAAATATCGAGCTCCTTGTAATATTCTTTACAATCATTATATGATCACTTTGAGAGTATCTTTTCGTGCAGGTCATCTGTCGATCTCGATGGTCACCTGCAATCGGAAAGTGTCAATTACTTTGACAACAGCGAGTTAAACTCGCCCATTACGCGGGCTGAGATAGCAAACGCTTTGAGGTGTCTAAAAGCTGGGGCATCTGCAGGTACAGATGATGTAATAGCTGAAATGTTAAAACCAGCCGAACAGTTGCTGTTACCTGCTATATTGTACCTGTTCAATGCTATATTTGATTATGGTGTGCTTCCTGAGGTTTGGTCAGATGCTATTATTGTACCGATTCATAAACGTGGACCGAGTGACAATCCTGATAATTATAGAGGTATTGCATTGTCTAGCACCTTCAGTAAGGTGTTTACCCAGATTATATGCTGTAGGTTACAGAGTTGGGCAGATCAGCATGATCTTATCCGGGAGAACAGGCGGGCTTTAGAAAATGGTATGGAACAGTTGACAATATTTTTGTTCTATATGGTATTATTGGCAAATATTTGTGTAAGCACAACAAACTGTACATTGGATATGTAGATTTTAGAAAAGATTTTCATA
>JAWQFJ010000100.1:65000-76428 GCA_034096865.1 Theodoxus fluviatilis
CCCATTGTGACGTCACAGCTACCCCTGCCCCCCTGCCCTGGCCTCATGTGCCACGCTTGCAGCAAACACAGGTACGTGGTGGCCCCTGCACGGTGACGTGCGGGGAGGCAACCATGTTGACGCACGTTTCCATAGTTACTTCCAATGGCGTAATGCCGGTGCCTAATTGGAGGATACCAACGCCGTGCACTCAGTGTCGAGACAACTTCGGTCACATGACCTCTGTATCAGGCCCCTCACGTGGCGTTTTGAATGTCTGGCCTAGACGTGAACATACACCTCTGTTGTGGTAGTCTGTCTTGGCGGACTCTGGTTCGAATGAATCGCGAAAGTGTGTTTTGTGGTCACGTGAGTGAGCTAATAAAGAACTCTCGTTCGAAGAAGTCGAGAAAGTGTTTTGAGGCACTACATTGAGTCACGTGACATATATTTAAATCCCCGCGCGCGGCGTTTTTGTGTTTGGCCGAGAGTTCATAATTAATTGTGAGCCGTGTGTCTGGACATCTGTATTGTGATTGTCTGTCTTGGCGGACTCTTGTTGGAAGGAGTGTCGAAAGTGTCTGTTGTTTTCAACGTGACTGAGTAGAAAGGTGCCAGTGTACTGAATCACACAGTATCCCACATTTCGATTTGAATAATGTAGCGATTTAAAGGAATTATTGATGTATTCCACATAGAGCTTTGAGAAATTAATATTCTGATTTGGTTACGTTTTCTTCGTAGGTCTGTCAGTGATACTTAAAATTAACGTTTTGTGAGCAAACCGGATGAAAAAAGTTGAAGACATTTGTTTACATGTATAATCGAGCACAGAGCATAAAAACGCAGCATTGCAGGGCATGAAATGAATAATTGACAGAACTTTCTGTCAGGACAGTGAGTAAGTGGAATGAGCGCAGCTGTTCCCAGGCCTGACAAGCTCTGAAACAACGCTCTATGGTCGTCCTTGAGCCCTGACGAAGAAGTGAGGAAGAAAAAGAGAAGATGAATGCAGCGCGGAAGAAAGGGAGAAGATGAACGCAGCGCGGAAGAAAGGGAGAAGATGAATGCAGCCCAAATTGCGATGGCAGTCTCAGCTCTCCAGGGGAATCCCCCACTCCTCCTCAGAAACAAAAACTCACAACAGATCCGCATTGGACAATGATCCGCATTTTTCCTTTCCCCGTGTTTTGTGCGCGTAGGTCTGTTTTTACCGCGACTCCATTGGACCCAGTTCTTTCGCCCCCGCCTCCTTCCTCGCAGATCTGCTTCTACTGACTGACGTTTTTAGGGCAGGAATTCAATTACATGATGTTTACACCAAATTTGGTCGTCTCTTTTCGACAAGCAAATGCATCTTGGTGAGACGGGCTGGTCCGAAGATCGGAGAGTAAGGCGAGCTTGAGTCGAACGGGGAGACATGAGGATACGGGGGAGAAGTAAGAATCGAGTGCAGCGAGCATATAAATCTTCTCCTGAAGGGATAAACAAAAACAAAACCCACGAAATCGTCATCCCCGCCGTGGCATAGCGAAGACGGGGAATGCAAAGATAAGACTCCGTCCATGACTCTGGGAGACGGCATAATGAGTAAAGAATAGACCATGCTTGTAATCCTCATCCTTCTCCGGATCCGTTCACATGTCCAGACACCGTGTTACGCCCGACGAACTGTGGACAGGATCAGTTGTGCTCTGGCGGAAGTGGGGAAGAATGAAAGAATGGGACCGCAGCCTCCGCTGACTCAAGCCGCCAGTTTCCCCCGACACAACATGGGTCTGAGCTCCTTTCCCTCAGTCTTCTTTGTCGCTCTATTGGGGAGGCAGACGCCGGCACAAAGCCCCGTCTTGTTGACTCAGCGTGGTGCTGCGACGCACTCCTTTGCGCTTCCAGTGCATCCTCTCCTGTCCTTGACGCGCGTGGCAGCTCAACCTTCCGTGCGCCTCCGGTCCGGCGCCCCCCTAATGGCAGGCCCCGATGCTGGCCACGGTGCACGGCTCCGCAGTCCGATCGACCGCGGTGCATCCTGCCTTCGCCCTGTTGGTCTCCTCCTATGTCCTGCAGGGGCAAACATCCGGTGCCGCCGTCGCATGCCGCCGCCTTGTCGGGTGTCGCAAGCCGCGGGCATCGGCCTGTGCACCTTGCCTGTGCCGTCGCCTCCGGGGCCTCCGATGGGTGGAGCTCCGATTTGGTGCGCAGCGTGCCGCGGGAAGAGCGCATCCCTTGGGGCCCTCCGTCGTGCCCCGCAGCAGGCTGGGGAGATCGCCGCGCCTGCGCTGCCGGTGCCTCCGCCGAGGGGACCCGACGTCCACGGGCTGGTTCCCGTCATCATCCTTTCTGCGCCGCCGTGGCGCATACCTCCGGTAGCGCCTCAGATTCCGCTACTCTTCAGAGAGCCGCCGGTCGCGCTCCGAGTGCACCCTCCGCAGGGCCGGCTCCTCCTATATGGGTACCGACGACCGGTCCCCGACGTGTCAATTCCACTGCTGAGGCGTCGCAACGTAGGCTCCTCCCCAGTGTTCACGCCGCTCGTGTCCGCCGCCCCTTTGTCTCACGCGCAGTTTAATCACGAGCGCATTGGCGTCCGCATCCTTTCGCCCTGCGGCAGTTCCGCCTCCTCGGTGGGCTTGCTCGACGACGGCGCATCTCCTTGACATCGGCCGTTGTAGCGCCGCCTTTTCCGCCTCCTTTGCGCCTGCACTGGGTGCGTCCTCAGAGGCCTGTGTGCGCAGATCCGTTGTGCGCCGCCTTGCGGGTCACCCCGCCTCTTTGTGCGTAGCCCTCCTCCTGGTTCCTCGGACCAGGTGCCAGGCCCCTCCTGTTTCCGGCCGCTGCGGGGCCTCATGCCGCTTGTCCGGATCCTCCGGGGTGACGCACACACGCCGCCTGTTCTCCTCGCCTGTTGCTGTCAGGAGGAGGTCCCTCCTGGTCCTTCCGGATCCTACGTGTTCCGCGAGACCGGGTCGCATTCGCTCCTTGGCCTCTCTCGGCCTTGGCCGGCGTCCGCTCCGAGGGTGCAGTCCCGGTATTGTTCCCACGGTGGCCGCACGCCACAGGGTCTCCCTCTGGGCACTCTCCAGGCTGCTAATCTGTCTCCCGCTTCCGGTCGGGGACGGCTAGTGGCCGCCGCCGACTATGGTCCGCAATCCGCCGGGTCCGGGCGCAACACCGCGGGGTCAGACTCCTGCGTGGCCGGCCTCCGTGGCCTCCTCCGCCGTTTACAGGCGCCGGATTGTACTCCGCCGCCTGTGCAGGTGCGCCTCCTTGGCCTGCCTCCGCGGGTTCAGGAGCCGACGTTGCCGCCGCGCCTGTTGCTACACAACACTCCGCTTGTGCCGACGGCAGCGTTCATGCAGCCTTGTGCCTCGACTGCGGTTTTAGCACGGAATTTGCCCTCTTCCTGCCTTCTTCCTTTCCTCCTCCTCCCTTGGCCTGATACGAACGGGGTCCTTCCCTTCTTGTCCGACGCCTCCGTGGGTCAAGAGCCCGAGTTGCCTCAGCTAGTTTTCCGCCGTCAGCCGTTGTGTCGGCCGCCCCTATGGTTGATCCCCTGTATGTCTATGACCACTGTGGCCTCCGCCCCAGTGTGCTCCTTTTTTCCCTCCGCCCATGTTCAACCACGTCTCCGGCTTGGACTCGCGCTCTTTGGCGCCGCCTGAGCACCGAGAGCGAGGGCCCGCCTTCTTGTCCTGCCCTTGGGCAGGGACATCCGTTGCACCGGGTCCTCCTGGGCCTTTTCAGCCGTGGCCGAGCCTCATGGTCCGGGGCGCCTCCCCTATAGGTTCTATCCCCGGGAGTAGCCTACGGTGCCGCCTCCCAATTGTCCGTGTCGCCCCCTTTTTTCCGCCTCAGGGCCGCCTACCGCCGGGGCCGCCTCCGCCTTTGCATTCGCTCCGGTCCGCATCATCACCTTTTCCCTGGCCTGCCGGGGGCGACGCGAGCCTTTTACGCGGACCGAAATCCTGTGTCTCCCTGTCCTCTTGGCTCGCCGTCTTTGAGCAGAGCGGGGGGCGCCTGCCGCTATTCGCGCCTGCTCCGCCCGCCGCCCTCCGCACCCCCGCCAATGGCCGGACACCGACCGCGCGCCCTACCGCCTTCCCTCCTCCGCCGCAGCCTCCCCGACGCCGCTAGCACGCTGCCCGCCTCCTCTGCCTCCGACCGTCTGCCGGCGGCCCTCGGTCCCGCCAGCACCCGGTCCTAGACCCCCGTCCACCCCACCGGCCCCAGTCCGCCGCTCCGACCCTCCCCTCTCCACCTACCCCAGACCCCCGAGACCCTCCCAACGTGCGTACTCAGTCGGCCTCCAGGTGACGCAGGCGGCCCCATCGCGCCGCCAGCCGCTCGCCGCCTCCGCCCCGCCTCGCGCCCAGGCTCGCCTTACCATGCCTCCTGCCGTCGCCGTCTAGCCCTCAGCACGCGCGCCTGCCATGCCCCCGACGCTGAGCGTCTCGTCGTTGTAGACCGGCGCGGGCAAGACGACGAACCGGCCAGGACAGCCGCCCGCCCCACTCGCCCCTCTCCCGCGAGGTCACCCGCCACAATCTAGCCCTCCGACCGTGCACCTCTCCTTCCAGCCAGTCGCGGCCAGCCCTCTCCCTCCCCGCGCCCCTCCCCCTACACCCCACTACCAAGCACCACTCTAACGCCTTCCATCCTCCGAGATTCAATACAGCGTCAATCCCGCGTCAGCTGTGCCAGAAACGCGACGCCGGCCATCGTCAGTCCTCAGGCTTGTGTCGATGCCATGCCGTCAGCGGGCGCAGCACCGCTGTGCTATCCTCCCGACGCCGGCCCACCCAGTCCGGCTCCGTTCACCTGCCTGCGTGCCAGCCTGCCGAAAGTCAAAGCACGGACCCCGCTGCCATTGCCCTGCCGCCGTTGCCCAGCTCAGCCGCAGTTCCATCTGCTCGGTTCCATCCCGGGCGCCTTCCAACGCCATCCGCCTGCCATCCATCGTCCTGCAGACACACGCCGGTCTCGCCGGCAGCAGTCATCCCTCCTTCGCGCAGCGCCCCGCGACTGCCAACCTGTCTCCGGCCATCAGGTAGCGTGCACAGCCTCCGCCTGCAAGCCAGACGCAGGTCAGTCCCCTCCTCCGTCCTAGCCTCCCTAAGTCCATTCCCTCGACGTAACGCCAGCCTTCCGCCGTCTCCAGACTCCCCCGGAAAGTACGCCTCCGGCCAATGCATTCCCCCGTCCATCCCTCCACTTCACAGCCCGCCGCATTCCAGCCTACGCCTTCCCCTATCCCTCGTCCGTAAACAGCCGTAATCCTTCCATGCCTGCCCTTCCGTCCAGGCCGTTTCTGCAGAAACTCCTCCGTCCATACTGCTCGTACAGTCCGGCATCCTTCCATTCATCCGAATCACAGCAACCACCAGGCACTCCCTCCTCCTTCCATCTATCTAATCGCAAGCAACTCCTCCTGCCAAGCTCATTCTTCCTTCCATGCATCATCCTTGACATTTCTACTCCTTTGCCCAGCCTGGCTCCTCCCATTCCTCCCCGTTCCACCTTGTCTCCCGTCAAAGCCCGACGACCTGACAGTCCAGACGATTTCCATATCTCCGCTCAAGATTTCGTAAGATGACAGATCTACCTACTTCAATCCTGTCCTCTTGAAATCGACTCCCATACAAATTCTTCAGTTCATGAAGTGCTCTACTTTCCATAACGTAGCCTTCCATCCCTATTCCTTCCATCCATCCTTCCTCCTTCCATCCCTCCTCCTTCCATCCTTCCTCCTTCCATCCTTCCTTCTTCCATCGTTCTTTCTTCCATCTTTCCTCCTTCTATCCTTCCTCTTTCCATCCTCCCCCCCCCCAATTCAATCCCCCTGTGGGTTCGGGGTAAGAATTGACCCACCGCGTCTCCCTACGCGATTCGTAAGAGGCGAATGACTAGGAACACCGTGACTTGATTTGCGTTTGCTCTAAACTGCTCTGGTGATTTTCGTGCTTAGTGGCCTTAACCCTTACATAGCCCTCAAAGGCTGATAGGCCGTAAAACACCATCCATCCCCCATCCAGACAGAGACGCATAGGACAGACAGAGACGCATGTGACAGCCAGACACGCATGTGACAGCCAGACACGCATGTGACAGCCAGACATGAATGTGACAGACAGAGACGCATGGGACAGACAGAGACGCATGTGACAGACAGAGACTCATGGGACAGACGCATGCGACAGACAGAGACGCATGTGACAGACAGAGACGCATGTGACAGACAGAGACGCATGTGACAGACAGAGACTCATGGGGCAGACAGAGACTCATGGGACAGACAGAGACGCATGTGACATAGACGCAAGTGACAGAGACGCATGCGACGTACAAAGACGCATGTGACATACAAAGACGCATGTGACAGACATAGACGCACAAAGACGCATGTGACAGACAGAGACACATGTGACATACAACGACGCATGTGACAGACAGACGCACGTGACAGACAGAGACGCATGTGACAGACAGAGACGCACGTGACAGAGAGAGACGCATGTGACAGACAGAGACGCATGTGACAGAGACGCATGTGACAGACAGAGACGCATGTGACAGACAGAGACGCATGGGAAAGACAGAGACGCATGTGACAGACAGAGACGCATGGGGCAGACAGAGACGCATGGGACAGACAGAGACGCATGGGACGGACAGAGACATATGGGACAGACCGAGACTCATGGGACAGACAGAGACGCATGTGACAGACAGAGACGCACTTGACAGAGACGCACATGGCAGAGACCCGTGTGACACAGACTCATGTGACAGAGACGCATGTGACAGAGATGCATGGGACAGAGACGCATGGGACAGACAGAGATGCATGGGACAGACATAGACGCATGGGACAGACGGAAACGCATGTGACAGACAGCGACGCATGGGACAGAGACGCATGGGACAGACAGAGACTCATGTGACAGACAGAGATGCATGTGACAGACAGAGACGCATGTGACAGACGGAGAAGCATGGGACAGACAGAGACGCATGTGACAAACAGAGACGCATGGGACAGACGGAGACGCATGTGACAGACAGACGCATGTGACAGACCGAGACTCATGGGACAGACAGAAACGCATGGGACAGACAGAGACGCATGGGACAGACAGAGACGCATGGGACAGACAGAGACGCATGAGACAGGCAGAGACGCATGAGACAGACAGAGACGCATTGGACAGAGACGCATTCGACAGAGACGCATGAGACAGACAGAGACGCATTGGACAGAGACGCATTGGACACACAAAGACGTACAGTAGACACGCGTTTAAGATGCAAGGCACCGCAAGAAGGATCTCGGGTTAAGTCGCTCCACATCTCGCCTCCTCTCGCTGTCGGCTTCTGGGGAGCGAGAGGAGCAAAGTGCCCGGATGGTAGTCTGAGTTCCCAGCATGCCACGCGGCCTGGGCAAACAGCAAGGCGAGAGCGCCGCCGCCAAAAAGAGCCCGGATTGCAGGGCTTTCCGCCACCAGGCGGCGCGAGGGAGGAAGGGGGCGAGGCGAGGAGGGGTCAGGGATTCTGATATTTATTTTCGCAATCTCGCTCCGGCAAATCGCGTGGCTTGATTAGCGCCTCAAACGCATTGCCCCATCCCATGTAACGTGACGATCGTACTGAGAATGCCAGCCCCGACCTGGAGGGAAAGAAGGGAGAGAGAGAAACAGAGAGAGAGAGAGAGAGAGAGAGAGAGAGAGAGAGAGACAGACAGAGAGAGAGACAGAGAGAGAGAGAGAGAGAGAGAGAGAGAGAGAGAGAAACAGAGAAACAGAGAGAGAGGGGGGGGGGTAGGAAGAGGGAGGGAGAGAGAGGGAGAGGGAGGGAGAGGGAGGGAGAGGGAGGGAAAGGGAGGGATAGGGAGGGATGGAGAGGGAGGGAGGGAGGGAGAGGGAGAGAGAAGGAGGGGGAGAGAGGGGGAGTGAGGGAGAGAGGGAGATTAAGAGGGCAGGCAGACAGAGATAGAGACAAAAATAGATGGGAAATGAATAAATGAACGAACGAACGCATGGACGAATGAATGAACGAATGAATGAATGAACGGACGAATAAATGAATGAATGAATGAGGTTTTACGGCCTAAGAGCCTTTGTAGGCTATGTAAGGCCAGAACTGACTGAAATCCTCTGAGCTGGTCAGAGTAAGATCATGACAAGACTTAGGTACCGGTGTCACGGGTTATATGATGTTCGTTCCTAAATGTGGTACCTATTAATAGGCATGCGGGATTTCGTCGGCTCCGTCAATCATGGAGACGATAACGACTCTATTTAGGCCTAGCTCTTTACCCACATTAATTAGAATTTTCGTACTTTTCTATTCGCTTTGGAGAGTGTCATATCTGGATGAAAATAGGTAGATTATGAAAGAAACGTTTTAGGACGAGTAGTGTCACATTTTCTGTCAGTTACGAGCTCGTAGGTGGCTGCTGACTGCGATATTATAAATATGGCTGCATTATTCACGGAATACCCGGAATCCGCGAACCTGGAAGCATGTTGTTTTCCCAAACTCTTTTGTATGCTTCCAAGTTGTTTGCCACTAATTCAAAATGCAAATTCAGTGGTACCGTGCGCACTATAGATGCGACCCTTGTGCACTCGCTCTCTAGCTGTGCCGTGAAACTGAGATTGGACCGTTGTGTTTATGTTATGATTTTATGGAACCAGTGAAGTAATAGATGAAGCCCTCTGGCCAAAAATCTTTCAAGGTACACATGGAGATTTGCTAACTTGGTCGATGTCTCAAGTCGTATGTTGTTACGTCTTCACACACATGCACACACGCGCGCGCACACGCGCGCACACGCGCGCACATGCGCGCACACACGCACACACATATGCACACACACGCACACACGCATGCACGCGCACACACACACGCACGCGCACACGCACGAGAGAGAGAGAGAGAGAGAGAGAGAGAGGGAGGAAAGCACACAGTCACATTCAGACACACTCCTATGCACACACAGTAACATACACAGAAGCATGCATAAATAAGAGAGTGCAATTTTGCACATGCACACATGCAGCTAATGAACACACACATGAAAGCATGCACAACATTGCTCACATGCTGACATGACATTGATACACACAAATGAATATTACTTATCACTGCATAAACTCCTAATCTAGTATGTGTTTGGTGGGATTTAAAAGAGAATGCAGATTAGTGTACAGCATCAAAATAATAAGTTTTCTTATAACTTGGATGATGCAGCAAAAAGGATGCCTTGAGTGGAGCTTACTGGTCCACAGTGGATGTCTTGGCAGAACCCATCTTACATTCCCTTTTTGTCCAAGTGTTCTTGTCTATTTGCCTCTTGTATTTTTAAATTCTGTATAGTTTCGGTTTCTTCATCATGTGCTTTACTCGTCTCCCCATGTGTTGACAGAAGTAGCACACAGGTAAGAACAAGCAACATCCATGCCACCTCAACATCCCTATCGAAGTCATTTAACTGTCATCACTTGGGTGTGGCTTTCTTGAAATCGCACGGTTCCCTGTCTTTATATCTTTGTTGTTATCAATGTATAAGGCTGATAGTGTTAAGCAGCATTTATCATTGCAAATGTAAGGCAGCATTATCACACTGCACTAAAAATCTCCAACATGCTGATGGAAAAAGACATGACAACCAGAATGTGCTTCATCTTCAATTTACTAATCATCTTATTACACATCAAAAGGACTTTATTAGTGAATAACATTGACCAATACTGTATGCTTGAATAAGCAATACATACTTTGTTATTTCGCACAACATAAGCATTATCAGCAACATAGCAAGCTTTCAGGGCAACACAAACACCAACAGCATTCAGGAGCAACAGCAGCAGCAACATTAGCATTACTATCAGCACAACTAGCATTATCACTGTTGTTACATCCCTCATCAACATGATTTCTGAGAAGTCACCTATTAATAATCATCATTATCATAAGTAACCTCACAACCATTCATTGTCATTAAAGCAAACATCATTAATCACATTTGTCATTATCCATGGCAAGTCACATATTTGTCATATTAAGTAGCCTCACCACAATCACATCAAGGCAACACCAACAGTAACATCATCATTCTGTTATATTCAACATCATCACTATATTTACTTCATTTCCGCATTATTGGGATCACCACCATCATTATCACACCCACCACCATCACCAGTCTATCTCATTGATATTAAGGCAAACAAAACAAGTCACACATTTGTCATCATTAATATTTACAGCATCACCATATTCATCCTATGAAAAAGGACCCAGATTTATTTTTGTCTTCATCACCATCACCATAGCATCACCTTCATTAAACCACAAACTACAACATTATCATCACCATCAAAAGAAGGAGCAGCAGGTACATCATTATCATCCTCAGCACCACCATCATCTTCATTGATGTTGCATCCATTATCAACATGTCTTTACTTACTGCAGTTTATTGTCCACCACATTCAAATCATCTTTGTTATACTGTAAACCAGCTGTGCTAATTCACACATCTGTCATCATTCGCATTAGTAATCTTACTACTAACACACACACACACACACACACACACACACACACACACACACACACACACACACACACACACACATAAAATATACATACTTATCAAAATGACTTTTTTCATGGAAAGTACATTGCAAGTCTGCACACATGAATAGGTACACATGAAGTGAATACAACAAAGATTGGACAAAGCACAGAAACAAAAGCCCGGGAGGTCATTTCTGCAACTGAAACTATTGTTAATGATACCTAGAATGCTTTATGTATAACCTGTTCTGGTTTCTCCCTTCTACTGAATACCATTAGAAACATCCCCAGAATAAGAATTTGCAACATTTCATTTTTACTATCTCTGTCCTTTTTGGCTCGTTATCTTTACTTAGATGATGTCAAGTTTACATTGATGATATACACCTTAAAAAATTTATATATACACCTTCACCAGTTTGCAACATTTTTCTTCACCCATGAATGTGGAATCTGAATTTTTTAAATTCATATCCACATGTACAAGAGACTGAAAAAAATTAATCGTATTGTGTGTTCAACTGAGCTTGTGATGTAACATCAAAGATGGCCAATCGTACAGATGTTAAAATAGGGACGAAAAGTCAAAACTAAAATCTATGTGATTTCTGTAATTGTATAGATAGAGCCATATTTTTTTTCTAAACGTTTTTGTACTCTATACATTGAAGTTGAATGTCTTTTTTTTCTAAATCTTTTTTTTTTGCCGGTACCTATAAGTCACGATGTTTTTGGTTTTCGTCTCTTTGGAGATCGCGAGGGACACGCGGTGGATCCACCTTAGTCTTCACCCACACGGGGGAGGATGAGGGGGGTGGGGGGAGGTGGAAGAAAGAAGAATGACGGCATAGGCAGAAAGAAAATGGGCAGA
>JAWQFJ010000100.1:76450-91450 GCA_034096865.1 Theodoxus fluviatilis
CTGACTTACTGACTGCCAGACTGACTTACTGACTGCCAGACTGACTTACTGACTGCCAGACTGACTTACTGACTGCCAGACTGACTGATTGTGTCAGACTGACTTACTGACTGCCAGACTGACTTACTGACTGCCAGACTAACTGCCAGACTGACTTACTGACTGCCAGACTGACTGCCAGACTGACTGATTGTGTCAGACTGACTTACTGACTGCCAGACTGACTTACTGACTGCCAGACTGACTTACTGACTGCCAGACTGACTGATTGACACAATGACAGTCAGATTCACTGACAGATCGTCAGGCTCACTGAGTAACTGTCAGACTGTCTGACTGATTGCCAGACTTAATTACTGACTGACTGGCTGACTGCCAGACTGACTGACTGTCTGACTGGATGACTGACTGACTGACTGACTGTCTGACTGACTGACTGACTGGGGGACTGACTGACTGACTGACTGACTGACTGACTGACTGTCTGACTGACAGCCAGACCGACTGCCTGCCTGCCAGACCAACTGACTGCCAGCCAGACAAACTGACTGCCTGCCAGACTCAATGACTGAGTGTCAGACTGCCTGAATGCTAGAGCTATCCACAGGCACCTCCACATGCTGTTCACTGATTTAGCCCTGGGCGAGTGAGTGGACAGTCCACACCAGACAGCCACACTGGACCGGGCCAGACCTGTCAATAGCCAAAGTCATTGCTGCCCCCTGTGCCCTACTCACCTGGTCCCCTGTGGAGTACAGGTGCGCCAGCAGCTCGGAGCCGATGAACTCCTTCAGCTGAAAGACAGACAGGCACCATGAGACTTCAGGAGTCGTCACACACCGCTGCCCAGTCCCCTTCAACTGTTTCTGGTCCTGCACCAGATCAGAAACTGCAAAGCTGGCCACAGCACATCTACACATGTAAGTCTTACAGTGAAATTCTAAAGGAGTCTACCCTTTACAACTGCAATGTTTGAAGTAATCTTTTGCATCAACTGCATTTGAGTAACAACAACAAGATCAAATATTCAACTCTACAACTGCAAAGTTTGAAGTTGTCCTATTTGTCAGCTGCATTTAAACAACAACAAAAACAGCAAGTATTCAACTCTACAACTGCAAGTTTTGAAGTTGTTCTATTGTATCAGCTGCATTTGAAGAACAAAACAACAACAACAACAACAAATATTCAATACAACTGCAAGGTTTTAAGTTGTCCTATTGTATCAGCTGCACTTAACAACAACAACAATTATCATAGCTGGTGTCCAGGATATCACACAGTCCCTACAGAGGGAAGGGAGGGTGCCTACGTTTTTGACAACCAGGTGCATGATGGTCTTGGGAACCATGTCGCGCTGCGTCTTGCTGACGATCTTCATGTAGGACTCCACCAGGTTGCGGATTGTCTCCACCTGGCGCTCCAGCTGGGGGTCCATGGAGCCCATGTCATCCTTGGTCTGCAGTGGATGGAAGGATGGATGGATGGATGGATGGATGGATTGATGGAAGGATGGATGGATGGATGGATGGATGGATGGATGGATGGATGGATGGATGGATGGATGGATGGATGGATGTATGGATGGATGGAAGGATGGATGGATGGATGGAAGGATGGATGGAAGGATGGATGAATGGATGGATGGATGGATGGATGGAAGGATGGATGGATGGAAGGATGGATGGATGGAAGGATGGATGGATGGGTGGGTGGGTGGGTGGATGGATGGATGGATGGAAGGATGGATGGATGGATGGATGGATGGATGGAAGGATGGATGGATGGATGGATGGATGAATGGAAGGATGGATGGATGGATGGATGAATGAATGAATGCATGAATGATTGAACGAATGAATGGATGAATGAATGAATGAATGGATGAATGAATGAATAAATGGATGAATGGACAGATGAATGAATGAATGAATGAATGAACGAGAGGAGTTTTATGGCTTATCAACATTTGTCGGCTATGTAAGGCCACTGATCAGTAGAGCTGGTAGATACAAGAGAAAGTCAAGCTATGAATTTCCTGGTATTAACCTCTTATGAATCTCATAGGGAGTCAGACACAGTGGGTCTGTTCTCACCCCCAACTCATGGGGGTCTATTCTCCCCCCCAACTCATGGGGGGATCCTTTGTCTGCAAATCCAACTAACAATTTGACTGCCTCACATCAAGGCAACAACAACAACAGCAGCAGGAGCAATGGCTGATGTGAAGAATCATGAGGTGCTGACAAAATCTAGCCCTGGGTCAAACTTTAACTTGTAAAAGAAATAATTTCTGATACCATGAAAGGAAGATAAGTCAAAGTCTCAAACTATGAGATAGACCCAGGAACAAATGAAAAGATTATTTCCCAAAATCCATTTTCATTAACTTGGTCCTTATAGTCCTACTCCTCCTCCTTCATCATCATCATCGTTATTATCGTCGTCGTCATCATCACCTGTCCTTATCATAGTCGATTCTACTGTCCTCCTCCTTCCTGTCTTTATCGCACTTGTCTCTCTCACACACACACACACACACACCCCTCCCCCACACCCCCTCCCTCTATACTATCATTGCTGTCAACCTCCTCCTTTTTATGACCTTTGTTACACTAATCGTCCACCTCCCCTTCTTTGCTTTCATCGCTCTAATTTTCCTCCTCCTTCTCCTCCTGTATGTTTTCATTGCTGTCACTTTCTTCCTCCTCTATGCCTTCGTCACTGTCATCTTCCTCCTCCCTCGCCTCAAGGCCCAAGTACATACTCACACTGCCACCCTCTTCTGGGGTGCGTTCAGGGTAGACACCGGCACGGAGGAAGGATGCCTTCCAGCTATCCACCTCCTCCTGGTTCTCTGCCGACAGCTCCAGCTGCTTGTAGTCCTTGTAGACATTCCTGGACAGAGCCCCCAATTATCCATGATATCAAATTTCCTGATGCTGCATCCAAATATTTCAATTCTTAAAACAAGTCCTGGACAGAGCCCCCAATTGCCCATAATATTAAAATTTCCTGATATTTTATCCAAATATATCAATTCTCAAAACAAGCCCCAGACAGAACCCCCAATTACCCCTGATATCAAATTTCCATATAATGTACCCAAATACCAAAGTTCTCACTACAAGCCCCAGACAGACCCCCCAATTGCCAATGATCTCAATTTCCTGATATTGTATTCAAATATATCAATTCTCAAAACAAGCCCCGGACTGAGCCCCCTATTGCCTATGATTTCAATTTTCCATACACTGTATTCAAATACCTTAGTTCTCAAACAAGCCCCGGACTGAGCCCCCGATTGCCAATGATATCATGTTTCCATATACTGTATCCAGTCAACAAAGTTCTCAGAACATGTACTGACAATACAACTTGGTCAGTGAGTTACAGACTCAAATATTTCACTTGTGATACAGTATCAGTGACATCTTGACCTCAAAAGCCCCAACATTTTTACTTGGTCACATTAAAAGATTAGCAACACACTGTCCAAGATATCATTCAGTTAAAGTTCTTACTTTTACATTAAATATTGTGAATTGATCAAAGTTAAGCATTTCAAGTCTTGTCATTGTCAAAAGTACATGAAAGTCAAATTATGGACAGAAATTCACATGGAAAAGACATGCAAGAATCACTAGTCAAGCAACATGAGGCATTAGCTCTGGATGTCCTTTGCTTCCATACAACAAAGATGGCATTGCGACTGCAAAGGAGGGAGAGGACAATGAAAATAATCTAAATGGGTCACATCAGAATATAATAGCTTGAGTCCAAAACCACCAAACAGATTTGGCTAACAAGGACAAGAGAAGCTACTTCGATCAGAACTGAGGAATAGGAGCAGAAGAAGCATTCTCCTTGGCAACCTTCCTCCCTGCAGCAGCACTACACTGAAAAGTTCCACATGAAATAACAGACGCTTCAAAGAGAAATAATTTATCCTAGAGGAGGCAGATTTCAGTCATCCAACATTTCATCACTTGTATGCATAATGAAGCACATCAGCTGTGTATGAATGTGTGTGTTTGTGTGTGCGTGTGCCCACATAGATGTGTGAGCACATGTGTGTGTGTCTCTGTGTGTGTATGTGTGTGTGTGTGTATGTGTGTGTATGTGTGTGTGTGTCTCTGCCTTTTTAGTTATGTCTCCCTCAGTCAGTCAGGCAGGCAGTATGTTTGTGTCTGCCTGCCTGCTTGTCTGTCAGTCAAAATGTGTGTCCGTCTGTTAATCTGTCGTTTGAGTCTACATGTGGGCATCTATTTGTGTGTCCATCTGTGTGCCTCTATGTCTGTTGTTTGTCTATCGATCTATTTCTGTCTGTCCATGCATGTCTGTGTCTACGTGTGTGTCAGTTTGCATGCCCATGCATCTGTCTGTCTGTGCATCTGAGTCAGCCTGCTTATCTGTAAGCCCATGTCATAGAAATGCCCATGTGTCAGCCTGCCTGTCCCTCTGAGTAAGCCTGCTTATCTGTGAGTCCATGTAATAGAAATGCCCATGTGTCTGTCTGTCCCTCTGAGTCAGCCTGCTTATCTGTAAGCCCATGTCACAGAAATGCCCAAATGTCTGTCTGTACGTCCCTCTGAGTAAGCCTGCTTATCTGTAAGCCCATGTCATAGAAATGCCCATGTGTCTGTCTGTCCCTCTGAGTAAGCCTGCTTATCTGTAAGCCCATGTCATAGAAATGCCCATGTGTCTGTCTGTCTGTCCCTCTGAGTAAGCCTGCTTATCTGTAAGCCCATGTCATAGAAATGCCCAAGTGTCTGTATGTACGTCCCTCTGAGTAAGCCTGCTTATCTGTAAGCCCATGTCATAGAAATGCCCAAGTGTCTGTATGTACGTCCCTCTGAGTAAGCCTGCTTATCTGTAAGCCCATGTCATAGAAATGCCCAAGTGTCTGTCTGTACGTCCCTCTGAGTAAGCCTGCTTATCTGTAAGCCAATGTCATAGAAATGCCCATGTGTCTGTCTGTCCCTCTGAGTAAGCCTGCTTATCTATAAGTCCATGTCATAGAAATGCCCATGTGTCTGTCTGTCCCTCTGAGTAAGCCTGCTTATCTGTAAGCCCATGTCATAGAAATGCCCAAGTGTCTGTATGTACGTCCCTCTGAGTAAGCCTGCTTATCTATAAGTCCATGTCATAGAAATGCCCACGTGTCTGTCTGTCCCTCTGAGTAAGCCTGCTTATCTATAAGTCCATGTCATAGAAATGCCCATGTGTCTGTCTGTCCCTCTGAGTAAGCCTGCTTATCTGTAAGCCCATGTCATAGAAATGCCCACGTGTCTGTCTGTCCCTCTGAGTAAGCCTGCTTATCTGTAAGCCCATGTCATAGAAATGCCCATGTGTCTGTCTGTCTGTCCCTCTGAGTAAGCCTGCTTATCTGTAAGCCATGTCATAGAAATGCCCATGTGTCTGTACGTCCCTCTGAGTAAGCCTGCTTATCTATAAGTCCATGTCATAGAAATGCCCACGTGTCTGTCTGTCTGTCCCTCTGAGTAAGCCTGCTTATCTGTAAGTCCATGTCATAGAAATGCCCACGTGTCTGTCTGTCCCTCTGAGTAAGCCTGCTTATCTGTAAGTCCATGTCATAGAAATGCCCATGTGTCTGTACGTCCCTCTGAGTAAGCCTGCTTATCTATAAGTCCATGTCATAGAAATGCCCATGTGTCTGTCTGTCTGTCCCTCTGAGTAAGCCTGCTTATCTATAAGTCCATGTCATAGAAATGCCCATGTGTCTGTCTGTCCCTCTGAGTCAGCCTGCTCATCTGTAAGTCCATGTAATAGAAATGCCCACGTGTCTGGTTGGCTCAGACACCAGCAGGCAGGCACCTGGACAGTCAAGTCTGCCAGGAGTTTCACTTCCACACAAGACAAAGGCAGCCGTGGTGTTAGCGTGAGGTCACTCCAAACCCAAGCCATTCCAACACAGAATTCCTTATGAGCCTCAGATCAGTACTGAACATCTGTTGAAGCAGAACTTTAGTAAGTGCTTTTTGGGGGGGGTGAAGAGGAGGAATAAAAGGAAGAGGAGGAATAAAAGGAATAGGAGGTGGAGGAGGAGACAGAGGACAAATAATAAGAGGAGGAGGAAGAGTAAGAGGAGGAATAATAGGAGGAGGAGGAGGAGGAAGAGGGGGGGGGGGAGGAGTGAGAAGAAAGGAGGAGGAGGGGAAGGAGGAGAAAGAGGAGCAAAAGGAGAAGAAAAATAAAGACAAAAATGAGGTTTGGATATGAAGGACCAGAAAAAAGAAGGAAAAGGAAAGAGTTGGAAAAAGCAGAGGAAAAAGCAGAAGAAAGAAGACAAAAGAAAGAGGGGGAGAGAGAGGGAGAGAGAGAGGGTGGGATGGGGGGTGGGGGGTAGAGAGAGGCGAAGAGAGAGAGAGAGGGTGGGGGGGAGAGAGAGGGGAAGAGAGGGAGCGAGAGAGAGAGGGAGGGGAGGGAGGGAGGGAGGGAGGGAGGGAGGGAGGAGGGAGGGAGGGAGGGAGAGAGAGAGATAGAGAGAGAGAGAGAGAGAGAGAGAGAGAGAGAGAGAGAGAGAGAGAGAGAGAAAGAGAGAGAGAGAGAGAGAGAGATAGAGAGAGAGAGAGAGAGAGAGAGAGAGAGATAGAGAGAGAGAGAGAGAGAGAGAGAGAGAGAGAGAGAGAGAGAGAGAGAGAGAGAGAGAGAGAGAGAGAGAGAGAGAACACATGGAAATAAGGGGATGGGGGGTGGGGAAAACAGTCAAGCAGACAACACAGCCCCTATACAGCCAATTCAGAGCAGCAAGCCTGCATGCACTGCAACGGTAAAATTCATCAGCCACACTAAGCAGTCATTTACGATGTCAACAAAACCAAATACATGAATCTGAAAAGAGGAAGAAGTCAAACTCTAATTCACCCACAAAGGGTTCATGCAAATTATTTCTCAAATCTCACAATCAAATTCCTTCCTCTTTGATTTCGAACGGGCTCAAATTTCTCTTCATTGCACACAGCAAAGCTGATGATGAGAATTATTTTCTAAAAGATGTCTTTCAGCAAGGGTGTGTTTCCGGCCCATCTACGCAGCCCGTTTCCTCCAGGGCTGCCAGGGCATTTCAAAAGCAAGGACAGAAGGGGGTTTCCCTCCACAGTGCATGCAGGCCAGGCAGGCCAGGCAGGCGAGGGCACTCTCAAGTCCACATGCAGCCCTAGGCTGGCTGTAAAGGAAGACCTGCTGGGTCTTGAGAGAGGTGTGAGTGAAGACACTGCAACCTGTCTCTCCACCTACCTGGTCTCGGGGTTGTACAGGGCAAACATATGCTTGGAGGTGAAAATGCCCCCAGACTCCAGGTCCCGTAACCTCAGACCGTCTAAAGGCAACATATATCGCTTCTCCCTCTCCTAGAGTTTGGGACAGAAAAACAACACAGTGGCTGGAGAGACCTTGGGAAAAGCAATGCCGGGCAACACATACGTACATACAGACATACAGAGACACACACAGACACTTACAGGCGACACACGGGACACAGCAGCACATGACACAAGCTCCAAGCTGCCACCGAGCGCACTTTACATCCATCCCCGTGAGTTCAAGAGAGTGGAATGGAGGCGACAAGAAGAGATATCGACAATGAGCTTGGCATCCCGACAGAGCTGAAGAATTCCAAGACTGGGCTGGCATCAGGTATCTCAGCCGCCGTTGCTGCTGCTGCTTCTGCTGACTGATGGACACTCTCCAAAGAACCTCCTTGTACAGACCATGGCGTGCACACATGGAGATTACAACACTCCATCTCCTCTGTCCTCAAAGTCAACTGCTGCCTTCCCTTTCAGTGGAGGCTAGTGTCTCTGACAATACCAAATTGCTTTGTTTTGTGTGTGACTGCAGCTTGCAAACTGTTGCTGTCATGGGTTTGGAACTGTACAAATTCCAGTTTTTCCTGCCAGTCTCATCCAGAGGTTCTTTGGACAGCAAATGAATCGGAAGGCATGATGGATGTGTGGAGAGGATGGAGAAAAGAAACAAAATAATTATAAAAAACAACATTAAAAAAAAAAGTCACAGAGCACAACTGCTGAGGGAGACAACTGCTGAGGGAGAACACGACTGCGGTACCTGGCTTCCGAGTTGAACAGTGCAAAGGTAATCTTCTTGCTGAGGAAGCCTGATGACTCAAGGTCGCGCACTTTCAAACTGTCCAGCGCCAACATATACTTCTTTTCCTTCTCCTGCAGAGAGCCAGTCAGGGGCAGCAATTCAGGGGAAGCAACTCAGGGTGAGCAGGTCAAGGGAGGGAACTGAAGGTCATGCCTTTGATTCATTGGACAGTGCTGGGGTGTGCACAGGAAGGGGGGAGGCTGGGAGGCTGGGTGACCAGGAGGGCCGGGAGGAGAGGATGAAATGGGGATTGAGGACATCCCCACTGGAAGAGAAATTCTACTGTGGCAAATCTGCACAGCTTGAGGCCATTTTCTCTGCTTGAAACGAAGCAAAAGACAAGTCCTTTGACATTTTTCCCCCTGAAGAAGAGCGAATCTTCACAAGAGAGGAATGAAAAGATAAACTCACATAAGAGGTCTGTGAACAAATCCATTAAGTTTGTGGAAGTGTAGAATTAAACTCTCTTTGCAATCTTAATTTTTAAATAACAACAAAAAGAGTATTTTGGGGAAGGAGGGGGGTAGGGGGGAGGGGAAGAGATAGAGGGGGGAAGAGAGAGAGAGAGAGAGAGAGAGAGAGAGAGAGAGAGAGAGAGAGAGAGAGAGGCATGTGTTGTGTACAAATGAGAACACTAAATATCCCGGGGCCACATAATTCATCAGCTTTCATTTACAGGGACCTCTGAGACTGCCGTGAGTCATGCTAACACCTTACTTGCACACCAGTGAGGCCAAATCTGACATGAGCTACTCAGGCATAACAGCTGCAACTCTCCGTGTTTCCAAGTTTTTCCTCTGCAGCAAACTGACACTGACTTCCATTCAAAACAAAATTAACAAACAAGGATGGCATGAAACTGTGAGAACAAACCCCTTGTTTAAGGCAGGGCAAAACACAAGGGCAGACAACTGATGCTTTGCCTGAAGGACAAGGGCAGACAACTGCTGCATTTCCTGAAGGACAAATGCAGGCAACTGCTGCATTTCCTGAAGGACAAGGGAAGACAACTGCTGCATTTCCTGTAGGACACGAAAAGACAACTGCTGCATTTCCTGAAGGACAAGGAAAGACAAACACCACTCAAGGTGACGACATGAACCAACAGCTTTGTCACAATCTCATCAGAGAAAGAATACAACAAACCACAGATTACCACTGGAGCTGGTGTCTAGAAAACCGGGGAAACCATGCCGAGAGATCTTGGTACGCCGCTAGAGAGAAAGACAGGTCCTCGATGTGAACCTGGAGTTTCCCAGCAGAAAGGAGACTCTCCCACACTGGGTCTTCATGGAAGCCATTTCGGACTGTTGCCCCGGGGACAAACCAAAGTCACTGTCATTAGCAAGGAATATATGTGAATGGGAGTGAAAAAACAAAAAAGACAGACAGAGCACTTTGTAACATGAGAATCCAGAGACAGTTCCCTCTGAGCTGAAAAAGGCAGACTCACACATTGCCAAGACATCGACTAAATTGAGGTGTCAGGAAAAAAAGATTGAAAAATAAAAGAAAGGCAAGGAAAACAGCCTGGCTGAGTAAACAACCCTGGTTTGTTACCTTCATCCTGGTGGTCATAGAACTTCACTTCTCTGTTCACCCTCCCATCCCCACCTCCCCAGGAAAACTAACACTGCTGGCGGTGGACATCACACTTGACACATGGCGCAGACACAGCTGTGTAACCCCACCACGACAACAACAACGACGACGACGACGACAGTCCACGGAGCCAAAGCCACTAGCAAGCAGCCCTAGACTTCTTCTCCGTCCAAGCAAGCCGGCCAGGTTGTTATCTTGCACTGTGGCGGGGGCAAGGCTGGCACAGTTATCTAAGTTTCTACAACTAGATCTACCATTTCACGGCCATGCAGTGGTGACAAAGGGTGGACACTGTGGGGACGAAAACCCGAACCAGAGGAAGTGTGCACTGAACACTGCCCATCCAGTCACCAGACAAAATGCCATGAAAGAGTTGCGGGGGACGTGGACAAAGGGAAACTCGGGTGCAGGATGAGTTCAGGTTGTCATTATTATTATTATTATTATTATTGTTGTTGTTCTTTTCTCACAAACCAAAGATAAAAAAGCCACCACAAAAACCAAATAATGAGCGAGAGCAATAACAACAATGACGAATGTCGCCAGACAGCATTCTGTGCGGGCAAGACAAAAAAAGGACGAAGAGAGCGTCATGCGAGAGGCTGGGGCCAAAGCCTACAGGATGAGAGAGAGAGAGAGAGAGGTCAGTACGAAGCGTATGAGGTGTGAAGCACTGGAGCCATAGAGATACCTATTCTCGGTACTGAAAATAGCGAAAGTGGGGTGTCGCGAGAAGATGCCAGACTCCATGTCTCGCAGTTTCAGGTTGTCCAGGGGAAGCATGTATTTCTTGTCCTTCTCCTGCAAGGAAGCAGTCCAGGCTACAAGACATGGGGTGGGGGGTGGAGGAGGCAAAGGAGTCATGGACGAATCAGTGGTGGGGGGGAGACATGGGGGACATGGCACTGCTGAAGTGAGGCTACCGACATTTCAATCAGGGTGAAATTCTTGCAAGGTAAGGCAACAACTGTACCCATGATTAACGACAGGTGCACATGCTCCATTTTTGAAGGCAAACAAAACGTGGTGCTCTCATTTCAGGAACAGCCTCCCTTACAAAATCATCGTCTACAACACTGAGGATAAATCTCCCTTACAATAGAATGTCTGCATTCCTTACAAAAAAAAACACTTTATCCTTTCCCAGCAAAGACTACCTGTCACTGAATATAAGAATTCCAAGCATTTGGGAACCAATGGAATAACCATGCAGCAATTTTCCAATACATATGTAGCTACTTTTCCTCCTAAACTCTTTTTACAATGATCTTCAATAAGTTATTATCATTCTTGCAAGTAAAAAAGAAATCTTTCTCTTCTTAATATCTTCTATCCCTATATCTTCAACAAGACAAACTTATTCTTGAGAGTAAAAATTGCACAAAGCCTCTGCAATTTTTGCATAGATTTAGAAAGTTGGAACAAAAAAACAACAACCAAAAACAAGATTCTGCTACCTCAAGCAAAAACAGAATATTTCCATGGCACAAAAGTTTGGAGAGAACAAAAGCATCACACTGGTTTTGTTGGTTATGGAAATGCAGGGCAAGACGCTGAATGAAATGAAGCCGACAGAAAGACAGAAAGAAGAGAAAGAAAGACTGGTGAGTGATATTGCTAAATGTTGAACCAAAGATGGCAGAAAATCAACACAAGCACAGCAAATCAGGCTTCGGCAGCAAAGACATAGCATCAACGCATGGACTGACTGTCACAACTGAAGAAGATCCTCCATGAATCCTGACTAAGGATGGGCATGATGTCAGACAGAACTGACTCTCCACCAACATAAGAAGCATGATGGCCACTGCGACACTGTCACAAACATCATCATATCTTCACAGACATCACCACCTTTTCACCTACGTCATCACATTTCACCATCACTGCCACACTGTCACATACATCATCATATCTTCACAGACACCCCCACTTTTTTACCAACATCATCACAGTTCACCAACATCGTCACATTTTCAACATCATCACATTTCATCATCACAACATCATCACAGTTCACCAACATCATCACAGTTTCAACACTATCACAGTTCACCAACATCATCACAGTTTCAACACCATCACAGTTCACCAACATCATCACAGTTTCAACACCATCAAAGTTCACCAACATCATCACAGTTTCAACACCCTCATTCATCAGCAGTCCATCTGCTTGTTGCCATGACTTTCACAGATAATTCAACAGAAAAATGCTTCCCTCCCCTTTTTTTTCTTTTCTTCTGATTTCATTTTCCAGTTTGCTTGCTGAGGTTTGCAATTTATGCCAGGCCAAGTCATAAATTCACTGTAAATGCAACTGCTCTGTCCCTTAATTTCCAAATGGAACCAATGAGGAATATTTATTTTTATTATTTATTATTTATTATTATTTGTTATTATTTAAATAACCAGTAATTTCAGAAACAGTTTTCTACTAGTTATTTAAATTAATTTCTTTCTTCAAAAATGCAATTTCATGGATAACTCAGAGAGTGATGAATAATCAACATCTTATTTTGTTCCTTACATGAAATATGAAGTGAATGAAAAACCCAACAGGTCAGCTGAAATGTTACAAGGTCTTGTATGATGAGCATTTCACCAACAAGAATTACACGCTGGAAATATTACAAAAGTTTTAGATCACTGGATTCCATAATTTCTAATAAGAACACTTTGGAAAATTTTTCTTTTAGTCTTAATGATTTTATTTTTAGCCCCGAGTCAAAGTGGCTCTTTGTAGCACCCATTGGAAGTTGAATGGCAAGAGAAACGGAGTTCAGCTACACGTTAATTTAAGGCATGGCAAAGTACAGGCCCAAAGAAAGATAAATTATGCAAAAGAAAAGGCTGCTCTTACATTCTACTCCACAAAACAAAACCAGGATGCACGCTCGTGCGGGAGACATGTTTCTGCCCCTCGAGGAAACTGAGGAAGACCGAAGACTTGAGCAGCCAAGAGAGGTCACGTAATGTCCCCTTTGTCATGCACTTCCACATGAATGGGAGGTTTGAGACTAGAAAAGCATGGCAGGGAGAGGAACTCCACACCACAATTTCTCACCCTTTCAGCCCTCTCTGAGGAATGAGCACAAACAGCAAAGACAAACGCCACACCCACGAAACAAGATGCAGGGACTGGTGTAAACCAGTCAGCGGCCATGCCAATCCCAGCTTCACAGGAGCCCTAGAAGAGCCCTTTCCCTATGGGTCAAACGGGGGCAGACAACTGGTATGAAGATGCATTGATGGGGAAAGCTGACCTCACCAGGACCACCAACACCCTACAAGTCTTGGAGCTGACCCCGTGGAGAAAGACCACACAACTTTCCAAGTGATTAAAAAGGCATGGAGCTCTAGTCACCGCTCTGAGGGGATTTGGGGGGGAAACAAGAAACAAACACATGGAGACTTTTCCCTAACATTTTTTAGGGGAAGAAAACAAAATGGAGCCCTGGAAAAATGTATGCTTGAGGCAGAGGTGCAGAGAGGGGAAGGGATTGCGGAATTATTCCAATGAAAGGAGAGATGGAGGGAGGGAGGCAGGGAGGGAGGCAGGGAGGGAGGGAGGGAGGGAGGCAGGGAGGGAGGGAGGGAGGGAGGGAAGGAGATGCTGGATGAGAGAATGCCTTGAAGCTTGAATGACTCATCAGAAATGAGACAATGCTTGGGAAACAAACAGGAAAGAATGGTAAAAAATATATGGCATTACCGGTACAATCAAATGACGATCATAGCTATGCATCAACAAAGGTTAGTCACACAACAAGACAAACAGACCATTCTCAACTTAAGACAAATAAATGATATCTTCATATCAAGCATAAAAATGACTTATCTGGGGATGCAAATTTTAAAGTTGTCAGCAATTCATAAACAAAATCCAGTTTAAGCAAAAGTATCCAAGTCAACTAGGTAAAACTTTTTTTGTGCTTGATGCAAAACTCTCCTCAGCACTTTTCCAAGCAAAGCAACATCTCAAATGCAGAGATTCTGCCTTCAAGCTTTGTACATTTCACTTTGTCAACTTTCATTTAGCTCGAATGAAGTTCAGCAGGATAAAAAAAAGCAGTTTAAACTTTACAGACATCAACAAAATATGTTACAGAAAAGTTGTCTTTGCATTAGCAGTCTTGAAAGCACAACACATGTCCCCATAAAAACATCTGCCTCCAAAAAGTTTTCATCTCGACTACCATTGTCCAACTTTCCATCTACTACAATGTCCTTTCATCAGGAGATTCCGGTGCTGCACTGCTCTTGGAAAGCATACATAACTCTCTCCACTGCAGTCATTCTGCCTCTCTGCATACTGCCTCTCTGCATACTGCCTCTCTGCATACTGCCTCTCTCCACTGCAGTCATTCTGCCTCTCTGCATACTGCCTCTCTGCATACTGCCTCTCTGCATACTGCCTCTCTGCATACTGCCTCTCTGCATACTGCCTCTCTGCAACTGCCTCTCTGCAACTGCCTCTCTGCATACTGCATTCCCAAAGCCTGCTTCTAAGCTTCATCTGCATTCCCGAAGACAGCTTTTACAGCTTCATTTGCATAAAACATTCCCAGAAAGCGTTTACAGTTTCCTTTGCATAAAGTATTCTAAGAGACAGCTTTTACAGCTTTATTTACATAAGGTATTCCTATAGACAACTTTTTATTTGCATAAAGTATTTATAAAGACAGTTTTTACAGTTTCATTTGCATAAAGTATTCCCAAAGACAGCTATTACATTTTCATTTGCATAAAGTATTCCCAAAGACAGCTTTTACAGTTGCATTTGCATAAAGTATTCCCAAAGACAGCTTTTACATTTTCATTTGCATAAAGTATTCCCTTAGACAGCTTTTACATTTTCATTTGCATAAAGTATTCCCAAAGGCAGCTTTTACAGTTGCATTTGCATAAAGTATTCCCAAAGACAGCTTTTACAGCTTCATTTGCATAAAGTATTCCCATAGACAGCTTTTACATTTTCATTTGCATAAAATATTCCCATAGACAGCTTTTACATTTTCATTTGCATAAAGTATTCCCAAAGGCAGCTTTTACAGTTGCATTTGCATTAAGTATTTCCAAAGACAGCTTTTACATTTTTATTTGCAAAAAGTATTCCCAAAGACAGCTTTTACAGTTGCATTTGCATAAAGTATTCCCAAAGACAGCTTTTACAGTTTCCCTTGCTTACAACATTCCCAAAGACAGCTTTTACAGTTGAATTTGCATAAAGTATTCCCAAAGACAGCTTTTACAGTTGCATTT